>JBAMJV010009071.1:0-75000 GCA_037951105.1 Echinarachnius parma | reverse complement strand
AGATATTTACGATTGAAGTGTTCAGATGTTAAATTATCCACTGGACCGTCAAAACCGTGTACAAAGTGAGTGCAATGAGTTAGAGAATATCACCAACATGCATTTTTGTTCATTACTCGGCCATATAACGTACATTTACCGTGATATTTTCACACAACATCCAGTGGACATAAGATGACATAAATGGTACCCTGGGGTACCAAACGAATATCCGCCATTTTGTTTAATTATTTATTTATTTTTTAGGGCTGTACCGGGGTATAGCGTGCATATTAAGCGCGCAATGCACTGCATACACAACGCAATACGGTTGTGCTTCGAGTGGACACAAGGTGGCGCTACACAAGGCGGTACCCCGGGGTACAACGGTACCCCGGGGTACCGCGTGTGAACAACAATATACAATGTATCAACCATGCACTCATCACTTTTTGCACATGTCAACAAAGTTACTAGATCCCTTTAATATGTAGGTTTGTTTTGTTATACTACACTCGGCCACAAATACTCTCATATACTGTACCTTTTCATTCATCTACACATTAACATACAACACAATACACACAATGTCATACATTATCATATTTATAGTTCATACAACAAAGAGGCATATAATAGAGAGATAGCTTATAATATTACTTTCTTTCGACGCACGCAGGCTTCTTTTGGTAACCCCGGGTATAATATACAAACAAATTAACACGTACATTCAACTACACAGTAAGTTAAACATAATACATAAACAAACACCTTTATCATGTTTATAAACATACAAAACAAGATATATTATTTGTACGTAAGAATAAATTGTTAATAGGTAATGTTCACTAATAATGATACATATGTATTATAAATGTATGTGATGTGTTTAAAAACCGACAGTTTTTTCGAAGTTGTTTATTAAAAATACACAATACAAATCCATGTAAAAATCAAACTCTGTAACTGATGATTTTTTAAAGTAATATTTTGCTTATGGCGAAAACATTACGTTACCCGAACAGTATATGAAGAGCTTATTTTCAAAAGGGGGCTATATCCACTTTTTCAACTTTCGAGGAAAACAGGTTTCTTTGCCCAACTTTGTACACGTGCCTATGGGAATATGAAAATTTAACTTTCTATATTTTGATTTTGAGTGAGTAATTTGTCGTAAAATGTGGATTCCTAGATAGCCTCGTAGCTTATAATATATCGTTAACTCATTTTTTATGGAAAGTGGATTTAGCGCCTTTTGGAACTGAGCTCTTCATATGAAGAGCTTAATTCCAAAAGGCGCTAAATCTACCTTTTCGACTTTTGAGACATTCAAAGCAGGTTTAGTTGTTCAACTTTGTACACATGCCTATCATATGCAAATGGAACATTCCATTTTATTTATTTATTAATTTTTTGTTTTACCCTACAATTTTGATTACCAGATAGCTACGAAGCTTATTAACGTATACCGATATCGTTAACAAAACTGTTATGCAAAGTGGGTTGATCGCCTCTTGGAACTAAAGCTCTTTATAATACCATCCCCTCAAGCTCCATCCACTCAAGCTCTCTGCTTATGATGGTTGGTTTACTGTATTTATTGTTTTTTTTATAATAATATACATAAATTATTGTCATATTAATTTATATTATGATTGTATAACTATTCTAATTTCATTGTTTTCTAATTTGTATGTATAGAAACAATTTATTCGTATATTTCATTTTGATTTTGTTAATAAATGCAGAAATAAATCTGCCTTAACAAATAAAAAAAAATACGTTTGCGATCGACATAACGGTGTTGAATTAGTTCTCTCTATACTATACTCGAGGTCTCTTTAGAAAAAATATGAAATTCGATTAGAATGAATCTGGCTCAAAATTATTGTCCTTGGTGATTTGACGGAGCGTCTCTTAGAAGATGAAAAAAAAATGAAACGGTAAACGATTTCTAAGTCGCTAAAGCAGCGAGAGTCTTTGGGGAAATTACTCAAATTAGGGATAGATTTGCGGGAGAATTGTCCTTGATTTTGTGCATTTTCGCCTTTAAAGGGATATAGTAACAGCGTCCAAATCCACACAACTTTACTTAGAACTATATAGTGGTTCTTTCATACCTGCGTGTTGTATTCGTATTACCAATATAAGCACGGAACAGGTGTTGGCTGTTCAAATTTCCATTTCGTTAAAAAGATATTTACGATTGAAGTGTTTGGATTTGTAATTATCCACTGGAACGTTATAACTTTTTTACAAATTAGTCAGTGCAATGAGTTAGCGAATATCACTTTGTATTTTTGCTCATTATTCGGCCATATAAAGTCCATTTAACTTTAAATTTTAACACAACACCTAGTGGACATATCAGATAACAACAATATACATTGTATCAACCATTCATCACTTTTTGCACATGTCAACAAAGTTACTAGATTGTAACATCGTCCAAATCCACAACATTTACTTAGAATTCTATACGTAGTGGTTCTCTCATACCTGCTTGTTGTATTCGTATTACCAACAGAAGCATGAAACAAGTTTTGGTTGTTCGAAATTCATTTTCGTTAGAAAGATATTTACGATTGAAGTGTTCGTATTTTTAACTATCCACTGGAAAGTTATAGCTGTGTACAAAGTCCATGCAATGAGTTAGTGAATATCACTTCGCATTTTCGCTCATTACTCGGCCATATAACATCCATTTAACGTGAATATTTCACACATTACCTAGACGACATATCAGATCACGAGAATACAATTTGTATCAACCATTCATCACTTTTTGCACATGTCAACAAAGTTTATACTAAATCCCTTTAACGTGAAATTTCCTCCGTGCAGTACCATGCTGGATAAGCATGTATAGTCATGTACGTTTGATTATGAACAGTTTATTTTCAAGAATGAGCGATTTAGGTCTTATTTTTGGTTACTGTTTGTGCTGTTTGATTTCACAATCATCTATAATATCCATATTGAGGATTTAAACTTGTTTTTTTTTTGTCAATTATATTCAACTTGGATAACTGTATACATGTTGTGCTTTGTGAAAATATCTAAAATAACCAAACATGCAATGTTATACATTTTTATTGTCAACATTATACATTCATACATTATCACAAGTCTATGTATACAGTATGGTTTAGTGCAAATAATATAGGATTTCTCGGTCAATTTCGTAAGTTGGCCACACTAATTCATTTGGTGTGCATTCAATTTCGCCGATTTTGTCACCGCAGTTGTATTTTGCAGTTCAAATTCGTTTTTTAGCATTCGAATTCATATAACGATCATTCGAAAACATTTTGTTTGCATTCGATTTAAAACGTGTTTCTATTTCGTAAAATTGTCATTCAATTAAATTCGTGATTACGTAATACCGCCTTCCGTGAAATCCGTTGGCGAAATTGATTGCAAATAGCGTGTTTTTTAAAATTGAATGCTAAACGTGGTAAATCACTTGACCGAAGAGCTAAATCGTATGAACAAATTGAAATTTTGAACCACAATTGCAAGCCTTCAGCTCAATTTCGCGAAATTGAATGACACGCTTATCAAAACGAATGAGAAGCTTACAAGGTTGGCCGAGAAAACCTATAATACACATTACCTATATACAGCATTATGACTGTATGACTTCTTCAAAATAAAAAGGAATATCGACAACGTCAAACATTATACATTAAACAATTATAATTGCGTTTTCGGAATATAATTATATTTTAAAATTCAAAACGTCACTTTAAAACCTTTAATGCACTTCGACGACCTTTTAGTTCCTTCTTCCTTAAATAAATAAAACACGTTTAGTGGAGCTGCTACTCTTAAAGGGATCTAGTAACTTTGTTGACATGTGCAATATGTGATGAATGGTTGATACAATGTATATTATTGTTATTTGATATGTCCACTGGTGTGAACATTTCAAGTTAAATGGACGTTACATGGCCGAGTAATGAGCAAAATTGCAAAGTGATATTCACTCATTTATTGCTCTGACTTTGTACACGGTTAAGATTATCCAGTATATAGTTGAAAACATGAACACTTCAATCGTAAACATCTTTTTAACGGAAGGGAAATTCGAAAAAACCGAAACCTGCCCCATGCTTCTATTGTTAACACGAATACAACAAGGTATGAGAGAACCGCTAGAGTTCCAAGTAAGTTTTGAGGATTTGGACAATATTACTAGATCCCTTTAAAAGAGGCTGCTACAGAAAATCGATCAACATAAACATAAAACGTTGAAATTCGGCGCGATTTTTTCTCTTCTTTTGTATAGAAGATTTTTAAAAAGACACTCCCTTTCTCGGTCAAGCATTGAGTCGTAAATAACTCCATCTTGAAATTATTACCACTTCAAATATGGACTCGGTAGAAGCAGGTCACCTAAACATAAAAAAACTAGATATGAAATTATTTTTGTGGTGACGCTTCAGTTATGTCTAAAGTGTGTAAAAATTTGACACGGTCCTAAAATCAGTGGACCATTTTTGTTTTTATTTCGATACATTTCGAAAATAAGAACCAGAGAAATGTATAGAATTTGAATTGTTACGTTCATTTCGATTTGAATCCTGTGTAAACGGCACGTTATTCACTTTCTTTGTTACGTAATGTACGTAATAGTTATTACTTGGATGAAAGTCGAGACCAATAAAAAGTGGACGCGAGACCGTCAAACAGTGGACCATTCTTAATTTGGGGGGTGAGTACGCACCGAACGCAGCGAAAACTGAAAATGGATGTATAAATCATTTTTTGAACGTTAGAATTAACAAGTGTTAGCTCATACATTTAATTTTTTTCTTCCCACTTTTCTTCTTTTTACCTTTTTTTTTTTTTTTTTTTTTTTTTTTTTTTTTTTGGGGGGGGGGGGGGGGCTTTTTGGGGGGCAAAACGCGTTTTGCCCCCCCCCCCTCCCCACTTCCGGCGCCTATGGTGCTCGGCATATAGAAGGGAGTAGGGTAACACAGGTAGTGTAGAGTTCATCACTAAAGTGGCTCGTAAACCCTGGGTAAATAACAAGTTATATTTATTATTCGTATTATATTACGAGGGGATTAACTTATTGACGGGGGTTAAATATTACCCCTTTGCCCCCCCCCCCCCCCCCCCCGAAAAAAAAATACACAACGGGGGGAAAACAGGACCTATAAGGTTTCATCCATTTTAACAAGCGTATATAACGCAGATATTATGTTCAAAGAAAGAAAAAAACCTCATACGTGACAACAGTGGCGTACCCAAGATTTTTTCAAGGGGGGATTTATTTTGTCATCCAAATTTCACAGGCCGAGACCATTGGTTGAGAATCGTGTAAGCGGGGGGGGGGGGGGGGGTGTCCGTAGAAAATTATTTTTGAAGCCAAGGCCGAGACCAGGTTCCTTACAGATTTTCGAGGCCGAGACCATCGGTAATGATGATGGTCTCGAGACCAACTACAAGTGGTAAAGGGGGGGGGGGTTCAAACCCCACAAAACAGTCATTTTGGGGTCAAAGGGGGGGGGGGGGGGTTGAACCCCCCACCCCCCTGTGTACGCCTATGCGTGACAAGAAACGATACAACAATTTGATTTCCAAAATGTTACAGATATATAACTAGATATACAGATAGATAGATAGATAGATAGATAGATAGATAGATAGATAGATAGATAGATAGATAGATAGATAGATAGATAGATAGATATATAGATAGATAGATAGATATATAGATAGATAGATAGATAGATAGATAGATAGATAGATAGATAGATAGATAGATAGATAGATAGATATATAGATATATATATAGAGAGAGAAGGAGAAGGAGAATAAGAAGAACGATGAATATAAACAAGTGGAATAAGACTGGAAAGATGAACAGAAAGAAGGAGAAGACAAATTAGAAAACGTAGAAAAGAGTGTAAGGAAGATGAAGTAATTAAGATTAAATAATAAGAAGAAGAACAAGAAGAACAAATATACTGGAAGTATTACTGGGTACGTTATCACCGTATAATATAAGTTACTCCGATATAGCCGGGTGCATGACAATGATCGATGTCTTGCAGGTAAGCGATGCGTGGAATACATCACATTATCTCATCTCAGGCCAGATCATCGCACACTATCACTTTACTAAAAGGGTTTCAGGCGCAAAGACGCAAGCGCTGTACCTGTTACGATTATCTACACATAAAACCATCACCCACTATCCCTTTCCTTAAAGGGATCTAGTAACTTTGTTGACATGTGCAAACAATTGATGAATGGTTGATGTGTATGTTTGCGATCTGATATATTGTCCACCGCATGTGTAATGTGTGAAAATATCACGTTAAATGGATGTTATATGGCAGAGTAAAGTAATATTCGCGAATTCATTTCCATTACTTTGTACACAGTTTCAACATGCCAGTGGATGATTACAAATCCGAACACTTCAATCGTAAATATCTGTTTATCGAAAGAGACATTCGAAGAAAAAAAACCCGAAAGCTATTCCATCCTCATATTGGTAATACGAATACAACAGTGTATGTGTGAGAACCACTAGAGTTCTAAGTAAGATTTTCAGATTTGGACAATGTTATTAAGATCCCTTTAAAATGTTTTGTAGGCGCGAAGGTGCGAGTGCTGTTTATACGTTGCCATTATATACACCTAGAACCATCGACTAAAACAGGAAAAACAAATCGTGAGATAAAAACAAAAAATCATCCCCTATCGTTATGGATTGAGTTACATGCTAGCTTTGTCTATTTTGTTGGGTGAAATTTCTTCGTTTCTTGCCTTTTCTCAACGGCTCGAGTCGAAATGAACGCCACAGGCACGCGTGGTGTTGATGTCTCCATCAGTAGTTACAGTACAAACAGATACGAGAGTGAAAGAGACATATTATAAACAACAAAATATTATGATTTTTTTTCTTCAAAAATGTTGAAGTGATCCGTTGACTCTGTCAAATAAAAACATCACTTCGAGCTTTCACATTTCCTCTTGTTTACGTTGGTATGTATCATGTGTATCTTTAGTGTACACATTTAGGCATACCTAGACATATTAAAGGTGCACCTGTAAAGTGACAGATATTGCCCAAAATGACATTTGAGACTTCAATCCTGTACCAAAATCATTATCGAAAATATGCGTCGGCTTTTACAACGAATTACTGTGTGACGTTTATGAGGGGATATCGTCATACTAAAGGGGCATTTGAAAAAATCTAACCCTATTTTTTCTTCTCTTACCTATAAGCTAAACCACACGGTAAAAGAGAAACGAGGAAGCTCCAAGTAATTTTCGTGGAGTTAGACTTTCATAGGATCATGTCCCCCGTTCAAGGGTCTATATTACGGTATTTTCGCAAACCTGAGGACGACGAGTAGTGGGGTGGTTAAGGGGTCCATGACTGCATTTTGGGGTACGATTGTTTTACTTGGCATACATACTCCTTGGATCAAAAGAAGAAAATTCGTCAAAAGAGACACTCTGTATCTATGCAAATTCGGCCTAATTTCCATAATTGATACAGAGTGTCTCTTTGGATAAATTTTCTTCTTTTGATCCAAGGAGTTTGTATGCCAAGTAAAACGATTGTACCCCAAACTGCAGTGAACACCCATATTTGTGGCCCCTACTAGAAGAAATGACGTCATTTAGGCGAGAAATTACGTCACTTACGTTCTCTCTCGTCGTCTGGCCAATCTGAGCACTAGTTCATGCCCGATTTCAGGTTCGTCGGAAAATCCAGTGCACCGTCTTCAGAATTACGTAATCAGAGAAGTATCAACATGTATATGTGTGTGTGTGTGTTTTATACGTGTGTATGTGTATGTGTGGTGGATTATGTAACTGGTGTATGCGTGTGTGTTTGAATGTGTGCGTTTGTGGCTTTGTGTACGTGTGTGCGCATTTGTGCGTGTGTGTGTGTTTGTGAGTGTATATGTGTTTGTTTTTGTTTGTTGGAATGCGAGTGCCTGCGTGCGTGTGTGTATATGCGTATTACGGGTATGGGTTTTTGTTTGAGTGTGTGCGTGTGTTTGTGTTTGTTTGAGTGCTCGCGTGGATGAGTGTGTGTGTTTGTGTGGATGTGCGTGTGTGGGTGTTTGTGTGCATTTGTGAGTGTGCATTCATGTGTTTGTGTTTGTGTGGGTGTGTGTTGTGTATCTGTATGCGTATATGTGGGAGTTGTATTAATGTTGTGTTTGTGTGTATACGCGTGTGTAAGGGTTTGTGTTTGTGTGAGCGCATGTGTGGGGTGTTTGTGTGCATTGTTGTTTGTTTGAGTGCGAGTGCGTGCGTGCGTGCGGGAGTGGATGTTTGTGCGTGTGAGAATACGTGTGTGTAAGTGTGTGTGTGTTTTGTGTGATTGAATGCGTGTATGTGTGTGTGTGTCTGTGTTGGAGTTTGAATAATTCAGTCGGGTCGTGTGTTTGCGCATGTGTATGTTTGAAAGTGTAAGGTGTGTGTGAGTGTTTGTCACGATTGTGTGTAGAAGGAACGACGTCATTTTGAACGCGCGTTAACTAAAAACGAAAATGGTTCAAAGGCAGCGAACAGGTAGTGAACAGCACGGGTTGACTACATTCAATAGACCGCTTCTGTGATGTATGCAAATAATATTCGTATGACGTATAGACTCCCCGTTGGCAAACTTAACAATAGTAACTAGGTTCGGCAAGATAAGTATGCCGGAGCTTACCGGACCTAGTTACTATTGTTAAACAGTGCCAACGTGGAGTATTACGTCATACGCATATTATTTGCTTATACAGGGTGGCCCAGAAATAACGGAACGGGGTACTTTCCATTATAAAGAAACATACAGACTAGGTTCACTGGATAGATAATCTTTTAAAAAGAACTTTGATATCATCAACAGTAATGTTTTCGTTTGGGTGTTCGGAATAACGAATTTCTTTTAAAAAGATTATCTATCCAGTGAACATATTATCACAATGGCAAATACCCCGTTCCGTTATTTCTGGGCCACCCTGAAACGGTCGTTCTAGGACGGGAAACTCGTTCTCGTTCACATTAGCGAAAACTCCCTATTGCCCAATGGTTGAGCACCGGTCTAGCAGTCCGGAGGTCTGGGGTTCGATTCCCGGCGAAGCCTAGGCTATGTTTCTTTTCTCATTTCATTCATGTATAACTTTAGTGAACAATACAATATAAGCATAGATTAATACAAACTTCAATGATAATATAGTTGCATTCAATTTCGCTAATGGATTTCACGGAAAGCGGTATTACGTAATCACGAATTTTCTCGCTTTAAATTGAATGACAATTATTTTACGTAATAAAAACACGTTTTTAATTCGAATGCAAACAAAATGTTTTCGAATGATTGTTAAATGAATTCGAATGCTAAAAAACGAATTTGAACTGCAAAATACAGCTGCGGTGACAAAATCGGCGAAATTAAATGCACACAAAATGAATTCGTGTGGCCAACTTACGAAATTGACCGAGAAATCCTATACTATATACTATAATTTGTGACGAAAAGCTGAAGTTAAAAGGGGAAGCGAATATAAAATATAATTTTGAAATCATTTTCCACTAAGCGCAGATGGCACGCATGAACGGATTACGATTGCTATCTATCGCAAACTGCCGGGAAATAGAGTTCATATTATTATTTCGTGTTTTTTTTTATATTTCGTTTTGCTGCTCTAAATGATCAGCATCTCAAGAGCAACACAAACGCAACAAAGGTACTGGCATACTCAGGATTTATTTCAAGGGGGGGGGGGGGGTGGTGTCGGTCAACATTTTTCGTGCGGGGGGGGGGGGGGGGGGGGTGTCCGTCAAGAATGATCGAGGCCGAGACCGAGATCCGTCAAATATGTTCGAGGTCGAGACCGAGGCCACTTGTTAAGTTGTGGCCGAGACCATTGGTTATGATGGTCCATACCGCTAAAAGGTGGTCTCGAGATCAGTACAAAGTGGTAAAGGGGGGGGGGGGGTTCAAACCCCCACAAAACAGTCATTTTATCATCAAAGGGGGGAGGGGTTGGGGGAGGGGGGAACGTTTATGAACAAGGGTGAAGTAATATCAAGTAAAATATGTACGGGGGGGGGGGGGGAATGAGCGGCACATTAATGAAGCGACCAAGATCAACATTACGACAATATTTCATTGACCCCATCGTAATCAAATGTCTTGATCATGTTGTACATACGTGCCGACAAAGGAACATACGTGCTCATTTTATTGTATTACAAAGAAACTATATATAGGGAAACATTAGATCAAAGGCGGGAGGGTTTTTTGTGTAAATTAAAAGATTGATATGATTTGCCGATCTAAGATAAATATCAAGTTCCTTACTTGTTTTAACCCATTACCTTCTAACATATTTATTCTATTCTATATTTCACTAGTTAACCCAACGACTAAATTATTTTAATTTTTTACCAATGATGTGTAATAATAATTGTCACGTGCATTCAATCTGCACTTGTACCGATAGTGTTTGACATTAAACCAATCGATTAAAATAACATAGGTTTGAATGAACACTCTTGATGAGATATATAGGGCCGCTATGTTGATATTGGGGTCCACCAAGTTCCAGTACAGGGAAAGGGTTAACAAATGTTTATTTTTAGCAACACACGCGGACGGACGCGCACGCACGCGTGCACCTACAGGGTGTTATACTATTTATAATGTGTAATCAGTTATCATCATACTAAATATACGCAAGCAACCTATAATACCGCACTCGTCTTCGAGCGGGCTTACTATTGTAATATAGTTATTATTGTTGACGGATTATGATTATGACATCCTGATTTCGACGTTTGCCCCAGATATGCCGACAAAGTGATTGTCCCGATGATTATCCTATGATTAGCTATATAGAACGAGAGATCTTGATTCATGATTATGACTGCGCACATTGAAATAAATGATCCGTCTTCGGTATAGATGCCCAATATGTTGCACAAAGTACAGCGGGTTTGCTTGCGTGTGTGTGCTCAGAGTGTGTATATAGGTAATTGTATAAAATGTATGTTTTTACGTGTATGTGTATTATGTTAATATGATGTGTGTATGTGAGTGTGTGTGTGAGTGTGTGTGTGCGTGTGTGTGTTTGTGTGAGAGAGTGAGTTAGTATACGTGTGAGAATGTGTGACCAATTACTAGTAATTAGCGTTTTATAGTGGTTCTACCACCTCTCTGATACTACAACAACGACTAAGAAAAAAAAAAAGTTTTCCGATAAAACTAAATAAATTCCAGTTTTGACAATGTTATTGTTAGGCGGCCAATGCTTTAGACCGATAATAATGTCTTTCAAGTTAAAGGGACAGGTCCACTTTTACAAAACGTCTGAACAGCTTTCAGTTGACGGATGGGGATAAATGTAACACGCAAAAAAAAATATCAGAGCGAACAGCCCTCTAATTTGGATTCTACGAATGAAAAACGAATGCGTCCCTCCATTTAAACTATATATCGGTCAATAAAGGAGTTCAACTGATTTAGCATAATATTAAAACAATATAGTACTAATTCTCGTAAAGGTATTGTGAACGTATGTCACGGAAAAAGATCTCAAAAAGAAAGAATATATAATTACATGTAGTCAGTATTTTTTTTGCTTGGTAAACGCCAACACATTAGTACTTATGCGCGGGTCACGTAGCTAGCGCGGGTCACGTAGGGGTCATGCATACCGATCTGGCACTCCGTGAAATCTATGTACGAACTTACTCACCGGCCGAAAATACGTATGTACCTATTTAACCGACGTCCCTCAGTTTATTCAGTTTTAGGTCTATAACTCCACGAAAAAGAGATTTCAAGCCCTAATTTTTTCAGGCATGCTATTAAATGACATTTACTTTCATATAATACAATAAGCACACAAATTTTGAATTTTGGCTTGCAAAAGAGGATCTCTCCCTTTAATATATTAAAGTTTATTTTTTTTTAATGAGAGTGACATCTATTTTCTAATTATTTTCATCATATTCAGCAACTTCAACATCTTCAATCGTAGATATTTGTCAATTTGAGATATCTAATCGTTATTAAAAAAAATTGACACAAATGTAGATACTGCATTTTGACAACGAACTAACCGAATCTCCTAAAACATTCCAAATATGATAAACATACGATGGTTAATTGATGGCTATCACTTAACTTTCGACACTCATTCATAATGTAGATAAGGGTCGTCTACAGTGGAAAATGTACGGTTCTTTTTAAAGGGATCTAGTAACTTTCTTGACATGTGTAAAAAGTGATGAATGGTTGATACAATGTATATTGTTGTGATCTGATATGTCCACTCACTGAGTAATGTCTGAAAATGGTTCGTTCAATGGATGTATTAATGCCGAGTAATTAGCGAACATGCAAATGGATATTCACTAGCTCATTGCAATGACTTTGCACACAGTTATAACTATCCAGTGGATAATTAAAGATCCGAACAATTCAATCGTAAATATATGTTTAATGAAAGGGAAATTCGAAAAAACAAAACATGTTCCATGCTTATATTGGTAATACGAATACAACAAGGTGTGACAGAACCACTATAGAGTTTGTTAAAGTAAGTTTTGAGGATTTTGGCTATGGTACTAGATCCCTTTAAGCAGTGTCGTCACAGGTATCTCATTGCGCGGGTCTTCCACAAACCGCGATGGTGGGTTTATTCCACACCCGATAAGCACGATAAGAATATGCAGTAAAATATGAATCATGCTCAAGACGCCACATGGGTTATACGGATTACTTCTATGGGCACCACAATGTGCCTATCACTATCACAGAAAAAAGAGACAAATACATGTAGAGGAGACGAAGAAGAAGCCTTGGTGAAAAGAGGAAAATAAGCATACAAACATAAAAAGAAAGAAAACATTGTTAAGAAGAAGAAGAAAAAACAATCCAGACAAAATATGTTTTAACAAATAGTAAATTCACATTTGAGCTAGGTCTAGATGTAGCTTTAAAAGTGAAAAGTGATGGTACTGGTGGCGGTGGGGTGATGGTGGTGGTAACGGTTTTGTTGTTGTTGATGGTGTTGTTCTTACTTAAAGTGTTGAGGATGGTTTTGCTGTTGCTGTTGTTGTTGCTATTAATATTGTTGGCGGTGATGATGGCAGTCTCGGTGGTATAAGTAGTACGTGATACAGAAAGATAAAAGTCGAAGAAGTAGTATCATTAGTAAAGTATAAATAGTTTAGTAAAAGGAGTTATTATATTATGTATTATTTTCAAACATAAGAAAACATATCAAACATATAGATATAACTAACAAATATATTTTTGCAATGCTGTATTAAATAATATTACGAAACAATTATATAATTATGATATGCTGGTACTCGATGGATAAGCATTATATTTTGCATTTATAAGAATTAAAACAAAGTACTTATTAAAATAAATTGATACAATGTATAATATAAAACAAGAGATTGGTAATCACAAATGGTTAAAACATATAATAATCATTGCAGATATCATTACTAAAATAACACTGACATACCAAGACAATTCTGCCGTGAACGAATTTGAGTGATATATCCAGATAACATTTCCAGTAATATTCCAACATATCTCCAGAGTGTATGAATAATACATGTGTTCCGGTTCACGGACCATCACACAAGTCCAGCGCGCCAAAAATCAAAGATGGTGCATATTGATCCAGTGCAAGCAAAATATATATATATATATTTTGGCGGGAAAATAACTTATGAATCTTTTGGTGGTAAGTGATATCGCACCTTATATCTGTAATGATGGAGAAGCAGCTCGGCTGACACATCACCACGAACAAGATGGCGTATATGGTATTGGACAGAGTAAACGTAGCGCAGAGAATCCAATATAGTTATAATAAGACGAACTTGATATTCAATATCTTGGTTGGACTTTTTAGTTTATTACTCGGCGGGAGGTAGTATAGTAGAGATATTATGTATAGGTATATAGTACAGAATGACTTGGTTTGCATGGTTGGTTGGTGTGTGTGTGTGTTTTTTTCCCCTCAATCTTTTTTTTTTCTCATCAAGATAATTGCTGAAAAGAAGAGGGAAGGGAGGGTAAGCAATCTATCTAATGTGCAGGTTGCTCGTCTAATATCCCACATTAAGACCTCCTCTCCCTCCCCGCGCGCTCCCCCAAAACTAATTTGGCTCCAAACAAAATAGAAATGAAAGGCGAAAGTCTGCGATGGTATGTATGTATGTATGTTCGATGTACGCACGCAATCCCAGTTCGGCGCTTATTAATATAATGAGAATAGATCTTCGATCAAAATGTGGTGTTCTGTCTACGTATGTGCGTGTGTGTGTGTGTGTGTGTGTGTGCGCGTGTGTGTGTGTGTGTGTGTGTGTGTGTGTGTGTGTGTGTGTGTGTGTGTGTGTGTGTGTGTGTGTGTGTGTGTGTGTGTGTGTGTGTGTGTGTGTGTGTGTGTGTGTGTGTGTGTGTGTGTGTGTGTGTGTGTGTGTGTGTGCGTGTGTGTCGTAACATACACGTGTGTGTGTGTTTGTTTGTGTGTGTGTGTGTGTGTGTGTGTGTGTGTGTGTGTGTGTGTGTGTGCGTGTGTGTGTGTGTGTGTGTGTTTGTGTGTGTGTGTGTGTGTGTGTGCTTGTGTGCGTGTGTATCCTACAATCATGAGAGACTAGACATCAAAAGGCAGACAGATAAACAAAACAAAACAAAAGAAAGAGAGGGAGAGAAGATTATCGTAATCGAATTGGGGACGAGCGAACTTTAATCGAGAAAATTAAAAACACAGACATAATTGTATTAAGTCTCATCCTACCTTGAGTGTTGACGGGTGATGATGAAGATGATGAATCTGGTATAGTAGCGGCGTGGGTAGTTACAGAGGTGCGGTTTTATATGGGGGTGGTCGTGATGGTGGTGGTTGGCCAGGGTAGATCGAACACACTGAGAAAAGTGAAAAGAGACATACAGTGTAATTACATTTGTATGAACCTTGATTTAATTGATAACCATAATATTGATGATAGTGATGCCAATGATGATAGTGATTAGTATTATTATTAGTATGTGTATGGGAAGGAGGAGGAGGAGGAGGATGAAGGGTATGAGGAAGAGGAGAGGACGACGACGGCGAGAAGGAGGGGGTGAAGAGAAGAAGAACGAAGACGATGAGGAGGAGAATCACAATTCGTATCGCAAATAGAAGCATGGAACAGGTTTCGGTTTTTCGAATTTCCCTTTCGTTAAAAAGATATTTACCGTTGAAGTGTCTAGATTTTTAATTATCCAATGGACAGACATAACTGTGTGCAAAGTCAGTGCGATAAGTTCGCGAGTATCACTTTGCAGTTTCGCTCATTACTCGGCCATATAATATCCAGTTGACGTGACAGTTTCACATACTACTCAGTGGACAACACTACACATGTTATTAACCATTCATCACATTTTGCACATGGCAACATACTGACAAGATCCCTCTAATTGACACTTGTACATTATATGTTCCATGGAGTAAATATATAAACAAGGGCATAACTAAAAAACGGGTCCTACCTGGATTTTGTCGCCACTTTAGTCAGGATTTACTCCTGTTGTCCCCTCGTTAAAATGTGCACTTCTCGCTGTTAGCTCCTTGTTGAGATAACTACAGTGACAGTTGGGAAGTCGTATCATCCCTCGATGATTCGGTCCAATGACCTCCAGCTTTATGGTCAAAACATTGATTATTGACGACGCGTTAATAAATTCAAACATGACACACTGAATTATCTGATTTTTTTGTGAACCCGCCACAAAGCGATATATTATTAATGAACCATTGTTTTGTGCGTCGTAGTATACATTTTGTGCTACCAGATCCCCAATATCCAATAAGTCTTTGCGTCGCTTTCTAATGGAACAAAACAACTATATAATTTATAGTGTACCCTCGTATTATCATAATGATTTTAGACCATGCATGTGTCTCATCACTAATGAGTGACCGTGGATATGCTCTAGATAGACATAGGGGTACACGACTGACATGGCATGGGAGCTAGGGGGTGGAGGCAGCCCCCCCCCCCCCCCCACCATCAAATTTGGGGGCAACAAGATCTACCAGGTTTGGGGGCACCTTTTAATAAACAGGCAAAATTATCTAGATTTGGGGCAAAATTGTTTGCCATGGGATGACTACATACTTTTTGTGGCAAACTGACGGAACTTTTCGAGTAAAACTTTCTCATTTTGGGGCCAAGTCGAAGTATTCTTTTACAACAATACGGAGGAGACTGCATGGAAGGATGATAAACTTTGGGCAAAAGTCTACAGCCCCCTTAGACAAAATTTGCCCCTACCCCCATGTATATGTAAATACACAGATCCATGTTTCAATATTGCTGTACATAGTCGGTAGTTTTAACATGTTTAATGGATCAGAGAGGTTGGCATTGGAATGGTGTACTATCATGTACTTTAGCCGCAGCTTGTCAATGGTGCCTGGTTATAACCATGCATATTTGATACTTGGTATAAATGCATGTTAGATAAGTGGGCATAAAATATTCGTACAGCGTGTGTTATGTGCAACAACATGATTGTGCTCAGTGCGTTGATATCTACTTTAGATTGGTGTATCTATCATCAACATCATCGTCGTCATCATCATCATCATCATCATCATCATCATCATCATCGTTGTCGTCACCATCATCATCATCATCATCGTCATCATCATCATCATCATCATCATCATCATCATCATCATCATCACCACTGTCATCATCGTCATCATCGTCATCATCGTCATCACAATCATCATCATCATCATCATCATTGTCGTCACTACCATCATCATCATCATCAACATAACCATCATCATCATCATCATCATAACCATCATCATCATCATCATCATCATCATCACCGTCATCATCGTCATTATATTCATCATCGTCATCATCTTCATCATCATCATCATCATCATCATCACCATCACCATCATCACCATCATCATCATCATCATCATCATTGTCGTCGTCGTCGTCGTCATCATCATCATCATCATCGTCATCATCATTATCGTCATCATCGTCATCATCATCATTGTCCGTCATCATCATCACCGATCATCATCATCATAATCACATCATCATCATCATCACCGTCATCATTGTCATCATCATCATCTTTCTCACATCATCATCATCATCATCATCATTTCAACATTGTCGTCATCATATCATCATCATCACCACCATCATCATCACCAATAACCATCAAGAACATTGATTCGCTTGACCAATCTTTGATACAAATGCCCTTTTTTCGACAATAACCTTTATAAAATGACATGCCAATACCTATTTTATTACAGTATTCATATTTCCTCCCTTGCATTATTGCTTCTTTTAAGGTGGTTCTCATTTTCTTTTGTGCGACTTATTTTCCTGAAAAAGGGGTCAGATCATTTGTCTTTCCTCAAATGTTATTCCTCCGGGGAATTCGAAATAGAATGAAGCGAAAAAAAATGAAAAAAAGAGAATGGAGGAGATTAAAAAGAAATCGAAGAAAACAGGATAAAAACGAAGGTGGTTGAGCAAAAAAAAACGGCTAGAAGTAAAAAAAAGAAGAGATTAAAGTAGGCAAAAAAAAATGAAGTCGGAAGAATATCACTTGGGGATAAGTCTATGGTTTCCACTTAATGTAATAAGCGGGGATTTCGCTCTCCCCGGTATTTCGGGGGTAATACGCTAAATTTGATTATAGCTCGCGTCGTGGCGTATTGACGGAGCAAGCGTCAATCGATCGGGCATCTGAAAAGCTGCCTCAGCCAGGCCGCAGCCCCGTTCGGGTCGTCTTCGCTCGCTCGCTCAAGATGATACAAGACACCCGGCGGGATGAATTAGAATTGCAATGACAAAAAAAAAAAACAGAGGGGGGGAAATCCGTGCTATAGGTATGATAACATGACGAAAGGACAATGTTAAAAAGCGCGAAGTGGGAGATGTTGGAAGTCAAAAAGGCGAGCAATTTGTGTTTGCTTCTTTTCCACAAAAAAAGGTAACTCAACTACCAGCTTTAAATTAAAACAAAATTCAATGAAAATAAAGAAAGGGGAGAGAGAAATGTACCAGTAGGGAAACGAGTAAATTTGGAGTCTCGACCTTGTATTAAACACTAGACTGCGTTAAATGGCGATAAAGCGTTTAGATTTGATTAAGCGGTTTTGATTTTGTTGCCCACTCTACCATGTTCACTGCTATAACGACTGTCTTATCTCGCATCTCTCATTTGTTCTAACGGCCTAATTTAACCATTACAGTGCTGGCTGCGTCAGTGTTTGACATCACTCAATTTACACATGTTAGTGAATAGAATGGGTTTGGCATAATAACATAACATAAACAGCCAAGCATTTTAGATGTTTGCGCTTTATACACATCCTTGACTGTGTTAGTATCCAATCATGTGCTTCGTTTGTTGCCGTTACCTGTTTAACCCTATTATATACACCGCATGCCCTGATACGGCCAGCTTTTACAACACATAAGTTACATAATATAATATTATAGTTCCATGATTTTGATAAGTGCAGGGACGAGGCGAATCGAAGAGGCCCAAATGGACGGACGTGATTTGATTAAGGTCCTGTAGAGAGCACTTAGCTCTTTACAGGGGGGTAGGGGTGTGATGGGGGTAACACTACACGGCGGGATGTTCGGGAGAGGGGTGCACATTTAAAGGGATCTAGTAACTTTGTTGGCATGTGCAGACAGTGATGAACGGTTGGTAAAATATATATACATGTAGCTTTGTGATCTGATATGTCCTCTGAGTATTGTGTGAACATTTCACGTTAATGGATGTTAAATGGCCGAGTAATGGGGCGAAAACGCAATGTGATATATAGTTGCTATTAAGTTTGCTAACTCATTCATGTCATTGCATATTTGCTAATTTATTGCACTAACTTTGACCAAAGTTATGACTATCCAATGGATAGTGAGAAATCCGAACACACCAATCGTAAATATAATTTTTAACGAAAGGGAAATTCGAAAAACCAAAACCTGTGTCATGCTTATATTGGTATAGTACCACTTGCATGACCAGACTACAATCATGGCTACATGGTGGATGTTAACACACATCCGACAAACGTATATACAACGCAGTGGCCAGAACAATAATGTTAGATGAGTGCATGCGATATTAGAAAATTGGAATGGTTTTTGCAGACATTATCTAGCTCTGAATGTGCACACAAATTATTTTTCGAACGGTAATTGATGCAACTGTATTCATAAGCTACGAACGAGTTGAATCTTAATGGCTACAAGCTGGATTTGCACGAGCATATTATTAGCCCATTACCGCGATTACACGGGAGCTATTATCATGGCACTTTATCATCATTTTGATCATAATTATTGATCATATTCTTTTCAAAAGATAGATATTAAATAGATCAAGGAAAATGGCTCATAATTCACAGACCAATTAATATTTGGTAGATAATTTGTCAATCAATTATAACCATATCCATGCATTCACCATCTACGAATATACTGTATTAGAAACGGAGTTATAATACCTAGCTGAAATAAACCATTATAATTGCCCCATAATGGGAACTATTTACGATACATCAACAATAATGTTTGCATCCATTCATATTTTGTTAATAGATAGATAGAGAGATAAATATGTAAACCAGACAGGTAATGATTAATAGACGAATCATCATTATGCATAATTATTATGTGTCGAATAATCATAACACGCGTAACTCTTTAGAACGAATAAGCCATATCGTTAGCCAATTTTAAAGCAGTTCAGCACTTTTATCGTAATTATATAGGTTCGTACAAAAGAGACAGAGAAATGTATTTTTAAAAAGATAACTATAATTATTCATATACCAAATTAATTGATACAATTCGAGAAATGATTCGCAGACTAATTAACTTGAAAAGCTTTCCTACACTCTCTTTTAAATTGTATTTTGTACCAAAATCCCAAACTGTATTATATATGCTGGCATTAAGCATAATCATTAACCGAAGTATAGCATCACCCGAAGAAGAAGAAGAATTTCCAGTGCCTAAATAAGCAAACTTTACTTTCCAAAGGTATGTACATTTCATCCCACCCATAACTATACTGCTCTATACGCAACATCATCAAGTTATAGTGCATTGATATTTTTACGAATGGTTTTAAATGGGTTAATATATTTTATCATAATTCACCTTACTATACGTACAACTACAAGGTCCCTTTGTTAATGTCTATAGGAACTAGCTGCTGATTCGTATCGACCATATGCGTTAATTACGTTAATGTATATATTAAGGCCTATCCACATGTTCGGAGAAAAAAAAAAAAGAAGAAAAAAAAAAGGAAGAAAACTCCCCCCGAAAGACGATTCAATTCTCATTCATTATGAAGGAACCCAATTATCGTGATTATAAATGCCCCCCATACATTCAAGCTCATCCTGTTATGGTATTGTACGTATTCTAATTTGCGCGTAGATCCCCGGTTGTTTTTCAGCGGTAAATCGCATTAGCTTTCGCCCGTAAGTCTAGGGTCCGGGAATGAGCGAGTCGCGGTATCGTATTCGTGTACAGTATTCTCGCTTCCCCCTTTCACCTTATAAACTATACATGCGTGCATTGTCGCGGCGCATTAACGGATGACGATTGTTCAAACGCTCCGCTGCATTTTTTAATCTAATAAATTGGTGCTTTTTGTTGTCTCAAATTGTCATCTTTCTCCTTCTCCTCCACCTCGCCATTCAAACGATGTGATAGTGACACTGGCAGGATCAAAATAGTTGCATTAAATATTTTGTACATGTCATTACTAAATTGGCACACAAACACATCCGCACACCCACACACACACAATAACAAACAAACGAACGCATAGTAATTATAATTGTAAAGTTTAACATTATATATATATAAAACAGGTATCTTCTCATCTAAAATTAATTCATAAATGATGTATACATGTAGGAAAGAACATAACTTATACCATGAATATTATGGATTAGTTGGATTGTTTTTCTACGTATTGATTATAATGGAGTGACACTTCCATCGTGCTAAAATATTAATTGTGATATTTCATCAACAGCATCGGAATTAATTCGAGTTTAACATCCAATAGTCTAAAATGTCAAATGTGTTATATTGGGTATATAAATATTGTTTGACTTTGTATAAATAATAAAATGTTATATAAGTACATTATTCAAACGTTATACATCGAATTGGTTTATATTTAGTGTGACTTTTTTTTAATACCTTCTATGATGTATGGGTAACATACTTGTGCATGTAATTCTATATCTTTAGTTTATGCCGAGTCTCAACAATGTCAATTTTATTATGAATTCAGTTAAAAATAACGAAATGTAATTGAATGTGATAGGCCCCAACATTATGAAAATAAGATATGGGGGGGGGGGGGGGGGGGGGGGGGGGGGGGGTGGGGGGTGTGTTTCGTCACAAAGATCCTAAGTTGAACTTAACTCTAAGTTGGACTAAAAAATATGGTAAGCCATTTGTAGCCTCGGAATAAAATATATTCAAAAGCAAAAATGCAAGTACTTTATAGACTTCTCATAAATGTTACATCAAGAACATGGAATCTCATATAGATAATAGAAAATATTAATGAGTTGAATCGACATTTTATGTCTTTTAAAAGAACTTTAACAAACTAATATCAAGGTAACTCACGGCTTTCCATACTTTTTAAGTCCAACTTATAGTGTTAAGTTTGACTTGGGATCTGTATAAAAACACCCCTGTGGTGTGTTGATACATCAGATGGAAATGACGTGTCATACAAGTTGTATAATATTATATACATATTATACAAAATACGTCTCTTTCACCAAGTAGATAAACTGCATTCGATGTTGCTTTGGAATAAACGAACATTTTTGACAGAAAAATATCATACGAAGATAAAAACAAAATTTAACAAAACTGTTGGTGTTTTTCTTTCTTCCTTATTATATTTCCTTATTTGTCTTTCAATGAATAATCTATATGAAGTGTCTATAAAATCACCTCCGAGGGAAAAATTGCCGAGATTTCTGCAGACCCAGATTTTGATTGTAAATAAAGCCCTCTTGAATCCCTCTTAAGACACACTATTAGTATGTTTGACTCATATTCCCCAGGAACTATTGCATGCATTTAAAGGGATCTAGTATAAGAATGTCCAAATCCACAAAACTTACTTAGAACTACAGTGGTTCTCTCATATACCTTGTTGTATTCGTATTACCATAAGAACCATGGAACAGGTTTTCGTTTTTCGAATGTCCCTTTCGTGAAAAAGAAATTTAATGTAAGATTGACGTGTTCGGATTTCTAATTATCCACTGGAGATTTTATAACCGTGTACAAAGTCAATGACATGAGTTTAGCAATTTACACTTCGCATGTTTGCTCATTACTCTGCCATATATCATACATGTATACGAGAATTGTTCACACATTACTCAGTCAGTGGACATATTAGATCACAATAATTATACACATTTTTATCAACCATTCATTACTTTTTGCACAGTCTCGTCAACAAAGTTACTAGATCCCTTTAAGATATGTAAGGGAGCTAGGATCGACTAATCAAGTCGAGTGGGATTTTCCTAGACTTTCCCGCTCCCGATTTATTGAGCTACCCCCAAGGAAGAAATCACGTCGAAAATCTCGCAGTTTACTCTTAAACTCTTTCAAGCTCAGTTCAAAGTGAGGAAGGGGGATGACTGGGTGGGTGGGGGAGGGATTACCCCCCACCCCCCCCCCCCTCCCCACCTTCACATCGTGACATCTTGTACGTTCATGAATGGGTTTCATAGACTGGTCTCTACACCCGTTTGGTCTATGTATCATTATTTTGGTCTACTAATTTAATAAGACTTAGTCATGCCTGAAAACGGAAAATTCTCAAACTCTAAACTTGACCCCTTACCCCAAACACATTTATAATCCAGTATCCCATTACTTAATCCGAATTTCTAAGCTCCTATATATCTTTTAAATCGGATTCCTCCAAATTCTGATTTTGCTCGTATTATGCGAAATGGATGTACACCAAGCAACAAGGTATCGTTGCGTATATTTCAACCATTATCAATGTACGAGCTAAGGCCCAAAAACCTGAGGCAACTAAACGAATACTCTTCCAAGAGGTACCGTGCAAGTAGAAATAGGATTTAAAAATGAGAAAGTATAACAAAAAATGGAAAGAAGAAAACATTCTATGAAAAAAAAAAGTGTTACAAAACGTCTCTTCGATGCGACGATATGAAGGGAAATGCATGCATACTGTTCATTCGTTGTGGCCGCACCCCATTAAAGTGATGAAAAATGCCTAAAGACCTGCGTGCATGAGGACCGAGACAACAATCATGCACTCGGAAGAAAAGGGGGTACGCCTAGAGCATTGAAGGAGAGAGTGATACTAGTAAATATGAACTTCATATTCATATGACTATTTGTCGTTTCTGTTTCTTCTTCTTCTTCTTCTTCTTCTTCTTCTTCTTCTTCTTCTTCGTCTTCTCTTCTCTCGCTTGCAACTGTCGTTTGTATCTATGTTAATATATTTGCACACCGTTTCGCGAGAAGAGATGGTTGGCGGGGGGGGGGGGGGGGGGCAGAGGGCGTCGATTCGTTTGCAAAGCACAATGTAGTGGGGGAGCAAACAATGTTGCCCCCCCCCCCCCCCCCCCCCAAAAAAAAAAAAAAAAAAAAATGCATTGTACTTTGCAAACGAATCGACGCCTCGGGGGTGGGGGTCAAGAAGAAGAAGAAGATATCGTATGAGAATGTAACGGGGGTAAAGGTAAATGGTGAGGGGTAAAAACTTATAATTGTAGACCTTTATAAAGGGAGCTAGGGAGGTTGAGAGAGAAATTGAAAAAATACAAAATATATATATATTATGAAGCGATATCATTGCAATTCGAATATTCAGTAGAAAATAGAAAGGGGATAATATGGCAAAAATAGGTGCAACAAATTTATTAAAGAAAGAGAGAGAGTGAGAGATTACAATTCGACTTTATGTTAACTTCAAGTCAACATAAAATTATAATAATGATAAAAAGGGAAATGCCTTGGGAGAACGAGGAACGGAGGAAGATAAATCAAGAGACAAATAAATGTCATTAAAACAGCGCTACTGGTGCATTATCTTATTCACAATAATAAATATGGATGTGAAAACCAAGGAAGATAGAAAGGAGGGAAGAATTCAATGAGATTTACACGATCGATAGGAAAATGTACTTCAATGTACTACTGCTTGTATAGTGTAGTTCGACTTTTAGCTAACTTTTGTTTATCAATAACATTCATAACGTTATGAAAATAAATGGAATAACTTGGAAGATACAAATCAACGGTAAACATTAAGAGAGAAAGAGAGAGATAATTCATCGAAAAAAAGACGGGCAAAAGCGATATACTGCAAAGTGCTGATACAGTTTGACTTTTTGCAAACTCGTCATCATCATCATATATACAACAGTAAAACCTCACAGGGCCCGTTATCCAGATATTGATACGAGGCGAGGAAGCATTTTATATAGCGCTGACGGTGGTGGAGAGTCTCCCCCCGCGCGCAGGGCCCCGCATACATCCAGCGATGGTTACCGCTCGATTACTACCAGGGGAAATCAACGAAAAAGAGTCGATTTGTCTGAGTGAATGAGCGACCAAGTGACTGATCATAATATAGCGTGAATGAAATGATAGGAAGAAGAAGAAAAAAGGGTGACTTTTATTACAAACCAAAAAAAAAAACAAAAAAATGAAGAAGATGATAATTCATGACCTCAACGTTTAATCATGCATTGGTTGACTTGAAATCGTATAGGCGATCAATAGAAGGGAATTTTGATCACTTTACCGCTGCATGGCATTAAAGGGGAAAATGAAATGAAATGGCAAAACAAAATAAAAAATGAAACGTCATAGAAAGATGAAATATTAACTCATCACTTATCTGCAACCTAGTGAATGATGTTGTAGGTATCATAATTATAGAAATTAAAGTTTTTTTCTCTCGGAATCAATGAGTTAAAAGCGAAAACAACCGGGGCGATGTGCGTTGAACCAAATACAATACCCTCTAGACTTAATACTTTTTTCTTGAAATTAACATTTCGTGACTCTCGGTGTTCTAAAATTTTAGGAGAGTTTACATTCATTTAAACGACATTTTCGTGACATTTTTGAAAAAATACAGACCAAGCATATAACCGAAATGTATTTTCAGTATAACTTCTCGGAAATAAAGATGTTGTAAGTTTATGTGTGAGTCAATGAGTAATGTATCATTACAATTAAAATAAAACAATATTTTGTGTAAAGTTATATTAAGAGGGATATTTCTGGTAAAGAGAGTACAGTTTTGGTCAAACTTATTTTAGTAACCAAAACCTGCACCATTACATTACAAACTGATAGTTATAATTTCCACCAAGCTCGAAAGGAATACAAAATTACTAATGAATAAGTAAATAGCCTGTTATCATTAAAAAAGAGCCGATAAAACGCAAGAGGGCGCTCTCTAAACCCTCATCGGTTTCAACCATTTTAAATACAATATTGTGCATGTGATGTTTTGTTGAAATAGTGATTAGATAGAGAGATAATCAACAACTTTTAAAAAACCTCTTTTGTACATTTTTAAAAAGAGGAAGCATTTTAAACAATTTTTGAATGGCTGGTTCGAAATTATCGAATAATTGTGGGGCCCCACATTTATTACAAATGGTTATGTTTAAGGATATTTCAGCCATTTCTGAACCGAT
The DNA here is from genome assembly GCA_037951105.1 of Echinarachnius parma. Classification (NCBI taxonomy): domain Eukaryota; kingdom Metazoa; phylum Echinodermata; class Echinoidea; order Clypeasteroida; family Echinarachniidae; genus Echinarachnius; species Echinarachnius parma. Next base: position 49,201 of record JBAMJV010009071.1, on the reverse strand, counting down.
TTTGATCAAATTAAGTTTATTCTGTCATTAAAATTGTATGCTCTTTCGAATTTGACACTCAGTTTTGCATTATCTCACACAAAAATATTTTGTGTAGCGCCCTCTATACCAAAACTCAGCTATCCCTTTAACTTACGAAAATGAAAAGTTTGGGTTGTTTTTTTACACAGACTGATATATTGATATACGACTTGAAGATAATTCGGAACGTTTCATCGATAAAAGGAATTACAAAGGACATTTTCGAATGATAAAATAAAAATAAAAGGGGGTTAATTAGGTGTCTTTATCCGGATGTATTATTCAGAGGAGAGAGTCAGCTGTAAGGCGAGCGCAATAAATCCTGTGAAATCATCATCATCGAACTGATTTTGTTTCTTTTGAATATAATTATTAATAATGTGATAATTATCCATCCGCACGCGCCGTTCGCGGATGAAGATCCTGTCGCCGAATTGAACACGCGCGACCCCCTACTGTTATAATCTCCCCCTTCCAGTACGAACTCGACAAGGTATATACACGCGCGCGTGACACAAACACAATCATGACTAAAAATGAAGATGAATAGCTAAAATATACTAGCATATAACTGTAATATCCTCCGGCATTGCTCTTATATAATACTAATATACCCGTTTTTTTAAAATTAATTTGTATCCTTAATCATCCTTGAAATATTATATGAAAAAGTGATGTAAAATTGATCTTTTTATGATGCGATGATGCGCTTGTGCGTGCGAGACTGATAACCATGTCGCCAGTTATTATTAATGATCAACCTAATTTCATTTAGAGCCACTGTGAAGATTAGATAACGCCTGAAGCGCCAATTGGGTCTTTAGGACTTCCTATAACTCACATGTTTTTTTGTTTTTTTTCATGAACAGCGCGTGGCATAAATCAAATTTGTATAATATTTGTTTTTTTTCTGACCAATGTTGCGAAGATAAAATGCATACGCCTGTTATATTATAATAGTTTTCAACAGCAATGACGTTGTTTAAACTGTCTAGATTGCATCATATTAAAGGGGTAGTTCAGTTTTGGTAGAGAGGGCGCTGCACAACACAATTTTGTTGTGAGGTAATACAAAACTGAGTGTCGAATTTGAAAGAACATGCAATGTTAATGCAGAATAAACTTTATTTAGTCAAAATCGGTTCAGAAATGGCTGAAATATCAATATTTATATCCAATCGTAATAAATTTTGGCCCAAAATGTATTCGATGATTTAAAAAAAGAATGAAAAAAATGCTTACACTTTTTCAATTTTTTAAACATATTTGTTGATGATCTCTCTATTTAATCATTATTTTAACAAAACATCACATGCATAATTTTGTATGAACAATTGTTGGAACCAATGCTTTTTTTTAGAGAGCGCTCTCTTGTGTTTTAATGGCTCTTTTTGAATGATAACAGGCTTTTTACTTAGTCGTTAGTATTTTTGTATAACTTTCGAGCATGGTGGGGTTATAACTATTAGTTTGTAATGTTACTGTGCAGGTTTTGGTTTAATACTAAAGTTCAGCCTTACCAAAACTGTACTACCCCTTTAAGCGACGTGGCGCATAATTTTGTATCACACTTTTTATTTATGGTTGCTTTCTGATTATAATTTTCGAATATTTTTAAATACTATCGCGTTATTTTTTTTTTGATAGAGATAAATCCCTCTCCTACATATTCCCAAGGATGGTATAGATATTACCAGAATTACACACGCAATATGATTACTTCATTTCATTCTCCCAAACACCTTTTCAACTTCACCATTATTTTTGTTGTGTTTTCATGATCTTACTCTTGAGTTTATTGATGCATCGGTGACCATGAAACTTGTTTGTTTCTCGTTTTTTGTTTTTAAAAAGGACCTTTACATTTGCTGGCCGAAAAGCCCACTAAATAGAGTGATCTTGATATATTTTCGTACACATAATATTCATATTTCTGTCGCATCAGGTAAAGGTTAATTATTGCATGCGTTTGTTAAAAATAAGTTTTCCCGTACGGAGTAAAAACCACTTGAGCATGTTAAGGGGGCTTAGTCTATATCCTGCTTTGACTTTAATGAGCCATCTTTCAGGGTGTTGGCAAAAACATACTTCTTAATGACTTGCTTTATATATTTGTATAACTCTTATGAATGTGAATAATTATTTAAAATTTCACGTACTATATTTACCCTAATTACGGAGCGAAATATTGTAACTATTTTGTTCTTCGTTGTTTAATGAGCCCATTATGAAATCCTTCTTTCCCGGTTTATCTCGAGTTTCGGCCATAACCATCTACTATATTTAGCTGTTAAAGAAGAAAAAATACTGTTTTTATGAATAGGCCCCTTTAGCCGTCACAACTTCTTTTTACGAATTTCATTATTTCTCGGATTTTTATCCTAATTATCCGATTCTTTTCGAATATCTGTCATTCTCTTTCTCCGCCGCATCTCGTTCGCTGTGCCACAGCGTGCATGAACAGCGACCATAAAAAGGGAGCAACAAATTTGGGTATTGGATCCTTGGCCAATCATTTGAGACTGGTATCTTGGTGGTTTAGAAAAACGGGTTAGCAATCCCGGTGGTATCACGGTTCGACTATCTAGCGAGGCCGATAATATATAAATTAAAACAAATTGTTAAAAAAGGAAATCATGGACAATAATAACAGATTAGTAAATAGATAGTTTGGAATGGATAATGACAAACCGTAGGGGGTTTCGACGCGCTCCTTTTGACATGTGTTTGACGGGCGGGATCCTCGTTCGCGAAATCTGTGGCGCGCGCGCGGATAATAACGATCACAGTTCATATGTTACTATGGTTACGTATATATGATAATGGGGGAAAAGACAATAAGTTCAATGACAATTACACAGGAATCGTTGCCCTCGCCTCGCAGCTGCTGTCTCCCTACAGTGGCGGATCTAGGGGGGGGGGGGGGGGTAGGGGGTTAAACCCCCCCCCCCCCCCCCACCTTGGGCTGCCAAGTGAAAATGTATCAGTGAAAAAAAAGTTTTAAAAAAAATCACTTACGGGGGTTCAAAATAGCTCCGCATCGTCATTGGGTCAACCCCCCCCCCCCCCCCCTTAGCAAAAAGCTAGATCGTCATTGGGTCAACCCCCCCCCCCCCTCCCCCTTAGCAAAAAGCTAGATCCGCCCCTGCCCTATACAGTATACATGAGACTATATTACACCAGGGGGTGTTTCCACAAAGATCGTAAGTTGAACTTAACTCCAAGTTGGACTTAAAAAGTATGGAAAACCATTCGTTTCTTTGGAAATTGTTGAAAAGGTTTGTTTTTAAAGGCATAAAATGTTGATTCAAATCATTAATACTTGTTATTATCAAAGAGATTTCATGTTATTGATGCAACATTTATTAACAAATTTAAAATTCTTGCTTTTTTGCTTCTGAATATATTGCATTCCAAGGCTACTATTGGCTTTCCATAATAGTTAGGTCCAACTTAGAGTTAAGTTCAACTTAGAATCGTTGTGAAACATCCCCTAGATCGAGGCCGTTACTTCACATTATACAAATACAAGTCAGGGGCCTATACGATTGAGATCCAAGCAAAATCTTCAACAAAAAACAATGTAATATTGATTGTATTTCTGAACCCAACTATACAGGGTGGCCCACAAATAACGGAACGGGGTACTTGCCATACTAAAGACTCATGATGCCCGCCATACTGCATCGAGTAACGATCAACCGTGCGCCATTGTGAGATACCTACGTCCCTGTGTGTACCATGTTGTTGTTGTTATGGTTTCTATTGTTTCTTTCGTGAACAGCTGCAAAGAGGGGAATTCACTCGTTGCTTTCTAATCAGCGAGCAAAAACAATCGCAGATGAGTAAGTTGTCATCTATATCTGATGTGTCCCCCTTTATCTCACCCTCTCTCTCTCTTCCCCATTCCCCATCTCCCCCCCTCCCCCCCCCCCCCCCCACCCTCCCTCTGTCTGTCTGTCGCTCTCTCCCTCTCTCCCTCTCTGTTTCTTCATCTAGTTTTCCATATATCGGCACATCTTCTTATCATCTGGCTTTGGTCTTCTTCCCCATAAAAATAAAAATAATGTTTCGATTTAAATAGCGCCTAATATGATTGATAATCATCTATATTAAAGCGCTGACCCCACCCTCTCACGTACTGCTCACTATGTTCCCTCCCCTAATACAAAAACACACACATAATACATATTTGAGGCCTATAAAAAATGCCACTTTAATCTGGTCCTTGCTGCACCCCACCCCTCCCACCCTGGACAAAAAAAAAAACGTTGCCCCCTTCCACCTCCCCCCCCCCTACTCCCTTGAATCTGCCCCATATCAAGATTTGGTTACGTCGCTCGGCTGACATGGCATTTTTAATCAAGCAAAGAGGGGTCTGAAAACGCGTCTACCACCTGTTCGCCCGATGAATATTGTCGCAAATTAATTGACGCGCGCATGCGCAGTTGTATCTGACGAAGTTAAGTTGTAACCGCTTAAACGTTTTTGAATGATTTATCACGTGTTCGTAGTCGGGCGCACGCGCGAGGAATAAACACTCGTTTTTGTTTATTACTATTATTAGGCTACTGTAGTTTTTTGTTGATTAATCGTAGCAGTTTTGACCTGAACAAAATTGGATGATCTGTTATAAACATTATCCATCGTTTGTTGCATCGAGCCTTGTACGCATGAAATAACTAGTCAATGAAAACTGAAGGTTAGGGGTGAATATCACTATAAAATATGAAAATGATTATGCATAATCAAAGACATACTTATATTATTGAAGAAAAAACACTCACAAATACATACACGGGCACGCATACACATGGGTACATACATAATTGATAGAAAAAACATTAAAACACGCATACAATCAATATTTTATCACATATATTTTGTAACGAACTATATATTAGACATTAGTGAAAGCATTCAAATAATGTATAAAATTGAAACATCAACATGAGAATAATATGATCATAATTATTACAAATATTTATATCAACATAATTACGAACGCAGCTATGCAACTATGATATCAACAGATAACGAAGAATGGTTCGATATTAAAGGGATAGTTGAGTTTTGGTAGAGAGGGCGCTACACATAATACTTTTTTGTGAGATAATGAAAAACTGAGTGTAAAATTTGAAAGAGCATTATATTTTGATGACAGAATAAACTTTATTTGATCAAGATCGGTTCAGAAACGGCTGAAATATCCATAAACGTAACCATTTGTAATAAATGTGGGGCCCCACATTTATTAGATAATTTTGAACCAACCGTTAAAAAAAAATTAAAATTGCTTCCTCTTTTCAACAACTTTCATGATAAGTTTTTTAATAGTTGTTGATTATCTCTCTATCTAATCACTATTTTTACGAACCTTCACATGCACAATATTTTTTTTAATGGTTTAAACCAATGAGTTTTTAGAGAGCGACATCTTGAGTTTGAACGGCTCTGTTTGAATGATAATAGGCTTTTTACTTAGTCGTTTGTAATTTTGAATTCCTTTCAAGCATGGTAGAGTTATAACTATTATTTGTTAATGTAATGGTGCAGGTTTTGGTTACTAACATTCAGTTTGACCCAAACTGTACTCTCTTTACCAGAACTCAACTGTCCCTTTAACTTCACGCAAAAAGCAACAATATATTGAGCAGCTTTTTATACATGGAAGCTGCATCACGCCATGCAGTCATCTTCAATCTCGCCCGCAAGTCCAGGCGACGTGGCCGCTCAGCGCTCGCTGAATAACAACAGTGTGTTGATATACCTTGTTGTGTGTAGATTAAAATGCGTGGTTTTGAAATTAAAACTGATCCATTAAATTTGTCAAAATCAATCAAATTCACTTGGAGCTGTTGGCACCAGATCACTGCTGAGGGGTGTTTCACAAAGATCCCAAGTTGAAGTTAACTCTAAGTAAGACTTAAAAAGTATGGTATAAGCCATTTTTAGCCTTGAAATAAAATAGATTCAAAAACAAAAATGCAAGTATTTTAGACTTGATGTAAATTGTAATATTATCAAGAACATAAAATCTCTTTGATATTAGAAAATAAACATAATATGAATCAACATTTTTGCCTTTATAGAAGAACTATTACACAAAAGTTTCAAAGAAACTAATGGCTTTCCATAATTTTTAAGTCCAACTTAGAGTTAAAGGGGTAGTTTAGTTTTGGTAAGGCTGAACTTACGTAGCTAAAACCTGCACAGTAACATTATAAACTAATAGTTATAACTCCACCATGCTCGAAAGGTATACAAAATTACAAACGACTAAGTAAAAAGCCTGTTATCATTAAAAAAGAGCCATTCAAACACAAGAGGGCGCTTTTTTAAAAGGCATTGGTTTCAACCATTTTTCATACAAAATTATGCATGTGATGTTTTATTGAAATAATGATTAAATAGCGAGATCAGCAACAACTATTTAAAAAACGCTTTTGAACATTTTTGAAAAAGTGCAAGCATTTTTTTTAATTTTTCAAAAAATCATCTAATTATTTGGGCCCCAAATAATTATAATATCAGATATATTTATTGATATTTCAGCCGTTTCTGGGTCGATTTTGACCAAATAAAGTTTATTCTGCCATTAAAATTGCATGTTCTCTCAAATTCGACATTCAGTTTTTCATTACCTCACAAAAAAATTGTGATGTGCAGCGCCCTCTCTACCAAAACTAAACTACCCCTTTAAGTTCAACTATAGGATCTTTGTAAAAAACAACCCCAGATCTCTCGTTGGCGGCGCTATAATTATAGGGAGTGAATATTAAAGTTCAACATGGGTCTAAACTCGACTATTTGCACCTCTATTCCAGTTATTTTATAATCAATTGTATAACACCAACAACATCTTTTTCAAAATGAATGTAATGTTTTGTATGCTTATAAGTATATTAAAATCAGGCCACAAACAATAATCCGGTCAATGCTTCAACTAAGCAGTTAAGTCACTTTGTAAAACATTGTATACTAATAATAAGGTATGTCATAAGATGTAAGAGGGTTGGGTTTTAAATGAAATGGAACAATTTTATAACGAATTTTTTATTCCATTATTGCGAGCTTCTCGGATCTCGGTTAATAATTATACAGAACATAATGATCAGCCTATATATACGATTAAAAAAAACCACATATGTTCCACTACCTCCGAATCATTATAACATGACGGTCATTAATATAATAAATATTCTAAAGAGCAATAATTATTGTTAATGACTTTTTGATAAAGACACTTTGTAGCTATTTTTAGCCGAGATTCTATGAAATGTTAACAGTGTTTGTTTAAGAAGTCATATAACATCAGCTTCACGGAACTTACATGGATGTCTTTGTATTGGGTATCAACCCATTCGGTAATCTGTACGGTCATTAATTATTTTTTTCTCAAGTGCATGGACAAAAAAGAAAGTTTATAATTCGACTTCAATGTCAAGCACATTCTTAATATAGATCACGCAAAGCCGGCAATATACTTAATATAGTATTAGCACACTCTGTAAATAGCCCCATAACCCTAAATCCAATTAGAAGACATGTAATGGCCGCATTTAGAAGGACAAAAATGAAATAAGCAATCCATTAATATAATTTAGTAGTGACTTGTGATTATGCTCAATAAAACATACCAATCGCAAATGCACATAGTTATTATACGTATAGTACCATCGATATCGATAAAGTATTTTTATATCGATGATATACGCACGCAATAATGTAATGGGCACAGTTTCAAAACGAACTGAAGTAAGCAATCAAATTTTGCTTGAGGATTATGACCAATAAAACAACGCACGAATCGCGCACATACTGAACTTGATGACTTGTGTGCCGCAGTTGATTATTGTTGGTAATATCCAGCTGTTTAAATTAGGGACTTCTCATTAAAAAATTGCTTTTAAATTGCTCTAAAATTACACGTTATTGCCCTCATGCTATAATGCGCGGAACGCTTGTAAATGAAATATGAAATGTATCTAAAGTAGGCCTATCGTTAATGACAGCGATATAATTCTTTGAAATTAGACATATTATGTCTAATTTCAAAGAATCACGGTTTGTATGAAATTAACAGTTTCTTTGTTCAATTAACATTCTGTAAAAAGGCGTATTTAAAGCACAGAATGAAGCGCTCCAGGTTACAACAGTGGATACTTTTATATAACACATATACATATATCCCTTCTTCTCTATATAAGTATTGTGTTTGGTTTGAAATATACGGTAGCCATCAATGATTAGGTATACTATTTTGACAGCGTTAGCCCTATTTCTATATCCCTTAGAGATAAAAAGGGGTTGGGGGATAACTTGTATAGCTTATGACGAAAAGGCAAATAATTCTTCGTTATTCCCTTTAAGAAGACAATAATGAAATAATCAAACTGCTGCAGAAAGGATAATGCGAAGACGAAAGAACGAGATTGTATAGATTTTAAAAGCAAGCTAAAACTAAATGGAAGAAAGGAAATGCGAGATTATAAACGTACATAGGAAAGAAAAGAAAAGAAAGTATTCAAAGAAAAGGAAAAGTATTAAGAAGGGGACAAAATATGTCACATGGAAGAAGACAAAAAATGCAAAAGATTTCCCGCTATTACGACCGAAATGCATTAAGTTGATTAGTTTCAGTGTGATGCGGCGCTCAATATGTCTCATGGATGTCCTGATGAGCGGATGTTGGGCGGTGCAGTGCGGGGATGGCGGTCGCTTTACGCTCGGCCATTCTCCCCGCGGTTTCTCGCTCGCAAAACGCCGTTGCGCAGTCTGCTACCGTGAATGGTGCATACAATCATGTAATATGGGACCCTATTGAATGACATTGGTGATTATTCACAGATATAGATGAAATAAAGATGGATATAAATGGAAAGAAGTAATCGAAGTACCTGTAGATCTATGTTAAAACATTTAAGAATGACGAGAAGAAGAGAGAGAGAGGGGAAAAAAGAGAGAGAGCGGGAAAGAAAGGGAAGGGAGAGAGGGGGGGGGGGGGGGGTTGGGAGGGGGCGGTAAAGAGTGGTATGGAATGAAAGGGTAAGATAAGGAGATATATTATAGAAGATGGGGAGAAGATAGTATTGCACAAGAACATGAAAATCGGGAGAGGCTGGCAGAGAGACGGAGATACAGACGGATCGACATACAGACATACAGACACAAAAATACTCACACAAACAAACACACACACACAAACACGCGCGTGCGCGCGCAAACACACACATACACTTACATTTGCACAATTAGATACACACTCACACACATACACAAATACAAACAGACACACAGACACAAAGACACACACACATAAATACAGACAGACATACAATCAGGGCAAGAGGCAGGCATAGAGACATACATTCAGGCAGCAAGCATGGCAACAAAACAAAGTTGGATTGTTGAAGAGACAAGAAGCAGAAAGAAAAGGAAAGCAGATGAGTGAAAAGGAGAGAAAATGAAAAAAGGAAAAGAGAAAAGCAAAATGAAAAAGGATATTAATTGTGTGACAATTAAACATGCAGACAAGGGGTCAGAGACAAGACGAATATGTAAGAGATGAGGGGGGGGGGGATATACCAAATTACAGTAATATAAGGATGGAAGGATGACGGATTGACAGAATGTAAAAAGAGGAGGGACATGATCAGAGATTGGCGGATGATGGGATGGAAGAATCAAATTGACGCGGTGAGTGCCCGATTAAAACGAGGGGGAAAAAGAAATAGAACGGGGCAAAAAAATTCATTAGACTGATTACTTGCGACTTGCGAGTCGTTTTCATTTGCCTGGCCACACACCGATGCGAAACTGACGCGTTCGGTCTGGATATGTTGACACCATTCTGAGATAATAAATAGAGTCGACCTCAGCTCCCGGTCTAATCAACCAACTATATGCCTCCCCCCCCCCCCCCCCCCCAACCATCCCCCTCCATTCACCCCCCCCCCCCCCCCCATCACTTAGCCCCCAGCACCCAAGCTCCAGAAAAGACGAAGAAACAGCCACACGTACAGATACAATTGCAAAGCGCTTGTCTGAATTTTCAATGTAATATTTTGGCATCATTTCATGATAACAAAATAGACTATACCACAAACCCCCAACCTCTACCAACTAACCCCCTACCCACCTTCGCCCCCTTCCCCAGTCCCTGAGCCCCCCCCCCCCCACCCCCCACACACACGCAATTCCAGAAACACAGAAACACGCAACATTATTTTTTCACAACATTTCACTTTTCATGAAAATGCATGTTTCCTCGACCAACTCTTATACTCGGGGTATGTTCGAGCATAGTTGATTGTGATTGCATTTACGAAAGAACTTGCTCAACTTGTATCAAAGAAGAATGAATACGTTAAAGATATAATGTCAGTGAAGGGCTGTTCTATGGTGGCATGACAAATTATAGCAGAGTGTCGTCTAGAGAGGGCGACAAAGGGGTCAAAACAAAACTTGTCAAAATCACCCTTAAAAAGTATGAAACATCTGAATTCGTTCAAAATTCTCGCTGTTGTGTTTTACTAAATGTTTGTTTCCTTTCATTCAATACAAAATTAAAGGTTGGAGAAACTTGGAGAATCATTTAAAAAACTGTTCTGATTATCATCTCTATATTATATTCCTAACCCCATCCGTATATACAGGAATCCGATGTACTCTCCATCAATAATTATATGAAGAGCTTTCAACCAAAAGGCGCTAACTCCACCTTTTCAACTTCCGTTGAAAACAGGTTTCTTTGTCCCACTTTGTACACGTGCCTATGGGAATATGTAAATTGAATTTTCTATATTTCGATTTTTAGTGAGATATTTGTCGTAAAATTTGGATTCCTAGATGGCTACGTAGATTATCGTTAACTCAATTTTTATGGAAAGCGGATTTAGCGCCTTTTTGTAGTGAGCTCTTCATATGGACATTTCCAAGTCTAGTACGGCCCAAGTTGGTTGGGTTTTATTTTTTGTCATAATAATAATAATAATAATACTAATAATATACTCGATGTATATATCGCCTAATATGATTGATAATCATCTCTAAGCGCTTTACAATGATATCATTACCCCGGTCATAGTATACAATACAAACCAGCACATATTGTGTGCACCATCTCCACTCCCTGGGGAGCATTCATTCCTAGCGGCTCCTGGGCATTGAGAAGATCCTTCACATAAAGGCTTTCACCTCCTACATGGGTGCATGTGCCCTCTCAGGTAAATGCAACGCTCCTTGGAGCACCCCCGCCTCCCCTACACACGTCACCACTGCTCAGAAGGAAGTCGTTTGGAGATTCAGCCGCATGCTCCATGCTCGTTACGCCATGTATGGTTTCCTGGTGGTATAATTATGTACTATAGGATGTTTTCGCTACATTTTGATGGCCATATAAATTAGTGAAAGTGAGCACTCAAGAGTTAACTTGGTTAATATATAGTAGTTTTGAGTGGGCTTAAACACATGCATGTGGCATACATTAATACATAGATATTATGCACGTGTTTGCTCATCACGTGCGAGAGCCGGCGAAAACAGATAACAACCAAGTTTATGAGAGGTACCCTGAAACCGTATATAAGTTTCTCTTTGTTGTTGTTGTTGTTGTTGTTTTTGAACCAAATATTATGGCGAAGGATTGGCGAGTAATTAAGTTCCGTGACATTTACTCGGCGCCAACTACCGTACTGACCGGCGTAATCGCCGCATACTTTTTCCCCGCAAAGTTGGGGTGCGGCGCGTACGCGGCGATAGTCAAATTTTCACTTTTCACCGACCTCAAAACAACACATTTCAGCAGGTGTGGGACTATTTGTTGTATTGCACTGTATTGTATTGCATGATAAAAACATTATAAAGCCAAAGTGTAAAAAAATAGCGCACTTTTCTCCCACTTTTTTTTTTTCAATTTCAATGCTCAAAGTCGGCATGCGGCGTTTACGCGGCTGCGGCGATTCCGCCGGTCAGTACGGTACTCTGCTTTTAATTGTTCATAAGCCCCAACAAGTGTTTAAAGGGGTGGGGTGTATTCTGAAGTTAAAATTTATTTTATCTACGTCATATCTACGTCACTAAAATATATTTTAGTAAATCGCTATTCCTTAAGTACAGTGTAATATTTTAGTGACGTAGATATGACGTAGATACAATAAATTTTAACTTAAAATCGTTTTCAGAATACACCAGAGAGCGCTGCACGAAATAATGTTGTTGTGAGATAATGAAAAAGTGAGTGTAGAATTTGAAAGAGCACACAATTTTAATGGCAGAATAAACTTTATTTGATCAAAATCGGTTCAGAAACGGCTGAAATATCAATAAATATATCCGATCGGAATAAATCTGGGGCCCAGATTTATTCGATGATTAAAATATTTTTAAAAATGCTTACACCTTTTCAAAAAATTTCAAAAGAGGTTTTTAAATAGTTGTTGTTGATCTCTCTATTGAATCATTATTTCAACAAAACATCACATGCATAATTTTGTATGAAAAATGGTTGAAACAAATGCTCTTTTTTAGAGAGCGCCCTCTTGTGTTTTAATGGCTCTTTTTGAATGATAACAGGCTTTTTACTTAGTCGTTTGTAATTTGCTATACCTTTCGAGCATGGTGGAGTTATAACTATTAGTTTGTAATGTTATTGGGCAGGTTTTGGTTACTAAAGCTCAGCCTTACTAAATCTGTACTACCCCTTTAACCTTAATCACAACACTATCAGTAACCTTAACCCTAATCCTATATCGCTAACCATAAAACATAAACATAAACATTAATATACACATGAAGTTACATAAAGTGAACATAAACATAAACATAAACAAAAACCCTAAACAAATACAAACAAGAAGAAGATGCCAATAAGAATGGCGACGATGATGATGGCGATGACGATGATGACGATGTTGATGACGATGATGATGATGATGATGATGATGATGATGACGATGATGATGATGATGATGATGATGATGATGATGATGATGATGACGATGTTGATGACGATGATGATGATGATGATGATGATGATGATGATGATGATGATGATGATGATGATGATGATGATGATGGTGATGATGGTGATGATGATGATGATGATGATGATGATGATGATGATGATGATGATGATGATGATGATGATGATGATGAAGTCGATGACGATGCTGCTGCTGCAGCCGAGGATGATGATGGTGGTATTATAAATTGTTGTTGACTCGATTGAGTGTGACAACATTTGCTATAAATTTTGTGGAATTCACTCTGAATAAAAATGCGAATTCCTGTACGAAAACTATAATTATGGTCATGTTAGCACCAAATGTGTGTTCGTTTGAAAGTAATTATTTAGCATTGCATTCGTCATTTAAAAAGTCAAATTAGCATTACCAAAATCAAGGGCATTATTTTACAACAAAAAAACAATTCAATCACGAAAAAGGGAACAATCCTAGGAATACAAAATATGATTGGCTTGCCACTAATCAGTGAATAATGTTTCATTCTAATCATCTGGCGACTAACTGCACGGATTCAAGGCATACATGCACAAAGCCCAAATTAGAAGCGTCAACATTTAAACTACGAGCTTGCTTTATATATATACATGCTCGGCGTGCAGAAACTATAGTAACTACATTACAATATTACTTCAAACAATTAGAAAGGGAAAGTTATTTCAAAGTGATGTGATTTTTTTGAAAACTAGTAAAGTGAAAGCCACGGGGTTCAAAGAAAACAAATAAGAAGACAACAGTAAAGAATATAAATGGTTACTCCTCCCAAGTACTTCGAACAATAAGAAACAAAATGAGCAATATGGACAAATACAAAGTCGTATAGAGAGTGTCCATTTATCAGATCCTTTCAGACTTCATTAACTGTCTTTAAACAATGTTTGAATTTATTAATTGTATAAATCAAGCGCCTAATATAATTGTATTGTTAAATATGATATGACCGTTTTTTTCCCTTTCCTTCCGTTTTGAATTGTCAACGTATCTATAGCGTAAGGGACTGTGTTTAGTTGTATAATTGTAATGTAAAATGATTTCATTGTGTTGGGTATTTTTTTATTGTAAGGACCCCTTTCGAAAACCAGCCTGTGGCTGATAGGGTGTTCCGCCCACGAGTTTGGAAATAAATACCAAAATTAAATAAACTTTAAAAAAATATTTTTAAAATATTTTTAAAAACGACGGAGGGAGGGGAGGGGGGCACAATTATGTAAATTACATAATTGTGCCCCCCTCCCCTCCCTCCGTCGTTACTCTTTCCCGTTATTTTCTTTTCTTTCTATTTCTCCTTTTTATACTGACATTAAAACTTCATGCTTAACGGTTTCCTGCACTTCATCTGCGTGTTCGTCTCCTACAGAATGCGTTTATGGTTATATTAAGAAAGAATGATTTTCCCTCTTATCTCTTCCCTTCACACTTCACACTTATTTCTGTCTCTCCTTTCCAAAACATTATTTACACTTCGTGCTTAACATTTCCCCGCGTTTTCTCTGCATTATTGGATTCCGGCGGTAAGTATTTGCGCGGACCGGAGATGCTCCGAGCGACATTTTTGGCGGGAAAAAAATAAATAGGAAGTCAGCTCAGTAGCTGCTATACTTCGAGAGGCCAGCGGGCTGTTTGACTTGTCGCCGATGTAGTGCTTTCACTTGCTTAACACACGCGGAAGTGAGAGTGAAGATGGATGAAGAATGAATCGTACTTTTTCATGATTCATGTCAGTTTTCCCGACTAATTTATCTTCTTTTTAAAATTTGTTTTACTTGTTTTACTGCCTGCTTATATATAACACATCTTATTTTCACACGAGTCACAAACAATGTCTAATATTGCATTTCATCTATGTATATATTTATCTATTTATCTATCTCTCTATCTATCTATCTATCTATCTATCTATCTATCTATCTATCTATCTATCTATCTATCTATCTATCTATCTATCTATCTATCTATCTATCTATCTATCTATCTATCTATCTATCTATCTATCTATCTATCGATCGATCGATCTATCTATCTATCTATCTATCTATCTATCTATCTATCTATCTATCTATCTATCTATATATCTATCTATCTATCTATCTATCTATCTATCTATCTATCTATCTATCTATCTATCTATATATCTATCTTTCTATCTATCTATCTATCTATCTATCTATCTATCTATCTATCTATCTATCTATCTATCTATCTATCTATCTATCTATCTATCTATCTATCTATCTATCTATCTATCTATCTATCTATCTATCTATCTATCTATCTATCTATATACTTACCTAATCATTTAAGTATTTTGTTTTACTTTTATACATGTCTACCCTTATTACACACAAGCGCAATAATATTCATAAGTTTGATTTTTCGATTCTATTTGTGTATCAGATGTCATGTTAGCCTTAGTCTATGGTTGTCTTTTCCTTTCCCTAACAGAGATAAGTTACGTTTAAAGTATATAATTGCCGGACATAAGAGGAACGGTATAGCATTACGTAAGGGGATATATAAATGGATACAAAAAAAAAACAGGACAAGTTTTCCTGCCGCTAAAAGCTCTTAAGTAAGCTGCTTCGGACGTTTTTACTTTTTTTCTTCTTTTTGGAGGAAATATTCGGTATCCGATTGCAATTCCGACCATTATCTATCGCCCGAGGGATAAGTGTGCCGATATTGATGTAAATTTTAAACATATCAGCAAAACAAATAACAACGAAAAGTCTATAATAATAACAACAACAACATCACAGACGAGAAATAAATTAAAGGGAATGTGCTGTTCTTGCAATAAGAAAAAAACACAGTAGTATATATTACGTTCGAAATTAAGTTAGCTTAATAAAGATATCAGTAAGCCTTATTTCCAATTAATGAAACCTGAATTCGACCGAGAAAATTGTTTCATTCGTTCTTATGGAAAATATTAACATGCGTATAATGTTTGCTTGTTTATGAACCATGTATAAGGAAAATCCAAAACAATAGTTGTACGGAAACATGTTTCTTTCGTTTGTTGTCATGTTCATGTCCAAACATAATTGCTAAACAAGAGAGGTGGGATTACTGGCTAAACCATCAATGAACTATACTGAAACTGTTACTGTAAAAGAATAAAGCACCAACCCCGAAGATTTGTAAAAACAATAATCCCTTTAATCCATAACAACGGAAACACTTTGCTTCGAGTTGATATCTATATATGTCAGCATGATGTGGCTCGATTTCAGGCGCGGTTCGGAGTTTTCAATTAAAGCTATCAGGTAACGATGTTGACATTTTCCCTATTTGGTCTTAAGTCGGAGGAGCCATATAGTTACCATGGTTACACGATATTTATGATCAGGTTGAAATTGTTTTGTTGAATCATATTTCTTAACAGTAAACATTTGTTTAAACAGTGGCGTAATGTAGGCTCACTGAATGGGCGAATGCCAACTAAAGTGGAAATATCTATGTATTTTTAAATGTTTAAAGTGATCCATTTATTTTATCATTTCCCCCCAAAAAGTGATATAAGGGACTTCAATCATATACCAATATCACTAAAGATTCTTGATAATGATATGTGAGATTTTCATAGAAAAGGAATAATGTTTACCTAGTGAAAAAAGAGGTAAATCGATGTCTGATTTTGTTATCAGGAAATTCATTTACAGCTTACAGCCCTAGATAAATTGTAAAACTTGCGTTCTTCCTTTAAATCTTGTAACTTGATAAGTTTATTTTAAAAGTATTCCATAATTTTACGCAATTTTCAAAGATCAACGTTAGTGTTCAAAACCTATAGGCTGCGTCTCTCAAATGGTGACGATAGATAGCGGTTCCTGACTATAAATGATCGCGTCTGTAAAAGAAACTAAATAATCAAGTCACCAAACAACCATTTTTTTTAAAACCCGGACCCTCGACAGTTGATCACTGGGTTAAATCGAGTCATAAGTATGACGTCGTTTTAGAAATCATTAAACGAAATGAAATATACGGACTAAATCTGGTGTAAATTAATTAATCGACTAAAACAAAAATTGGCTTAACCGTCTGATAAGAATTAAGGTCAATTTATGAAAGCTATAAAGAAGCACATTTGACCATTATTTCCGTGCTGATGGTGAATTTCGGAGAAAAAAGAAGAAGATAAAAAGCAGCATTTCTAGTCGAATATTTGCATTCAACATGCTTGACCTTAGCTATCCAATTTTTTTAATATTTTTTTTAATTTTCGCTTGAAAACGAGGAGAACGCCTACTCTTCCATCTACCACCTGACCACTTAACACAAATTGATGCGCCACCGTGTGACCGTTGTCATGGTCACAATAAAAGCCTTGCCTATATTATGGCGCCTTATGGCAACATGCATCCCCAACATTAAATGTTTCCATACTCATATTTAGCATTTTGAATATTTTTCTTGTTATGATGTGCAGCTTTTAAGATTTAACAATGAAATATAGCGATATTCTGTATGATGTATATACTGTACATGCATTTTAATTAGCTTTTTAACAAATGATTGCGATGTTCGCGCAATTGTGAACGTTAAGATTCTACCCGTAATTGCGATGTTCGCTATAAGAATATACATGGATATTCTGAACTTTTAGATTTTTTACAATAATTGCGATGGTCACTGAAGCATTTCGCTAAAAACTCGGAGAAAATCACTTTGCTAATGAGAAAGGATTCGATGGTATATATGATGGATCGACTTTTTATTCATGATGAATATTTTTTGATGGGTGATGGGGGAAATTATGCGTTGCGGAGGGGTGCGCGGAAGAGGGAGATGGGCGGTGATGCGGAGAAGATGAGAGGAGGAGGTCAGATGGAGGTGTGGAAGGATACAAATAGCTGGAACACCAGCCAAAGCGACGAGGCAAATCGCAACCTGATGATCATATTTGCTAAACAATGCCATTTGTTGAATGCTTCAGCAATATCATGCAATTGCTACCATAATTATGATCATGAGGTTTATGATAATGATGATGATGGTGACGATGGAGATGATGATGATGATGATGATGATGATGATGATGATGATGATGATGGCGATGATGATGATGATGATGGTGATGATGGTGATGACGATGATGTCAATGATGACGATGATGATGATGATGATGATGATGATGATGATGATGATGATGATGATGATGATGATGATGATGATGATGATGATGATGATGATGGTGATGGTGATGGTGATGGTGATGATGGTGATGATGGTGATGATGGTGATGAAGGCGATGATGGTGATGATGATGATGATGATGATGATGATATTGATGATGATGGTGAGGATGGTGAGGATGGTGATGATGATGATGAAGAAGATGATGATGATGATATTGATGATGATGGTGATGATGTTGATGATTATGATTATGATAATTATGATGATGTTGTTGAAGATGATGATGATGATGATAATTGGGAGAAGGAGGAGGAGGAGGAGGAGGAGGAAGAAACACACTGTTTAAACAAATTAACACAGTCTAAATCTGTCCTTCAATAGTTGCTAAACAATGTCATTTGTTGAATGCTTCGGCAATATCATGCAATTCCTACCATGACCATGAGGTTTATGATGATGATGATGGTGACGATGGTGCTGATGGTGATGATGATGGTGATGATGATGATGATGGTGATGATAGAGATAATGATGATGATAGTAATGATGATAATGATGATGATGATGATGATGATGATGATGATGATGATGATGATGATGATGATGATGATGATGATGATGATGACGATGGTAATGATGACGATCCTGACGACGACAATAATTATGATGATGATGATGATAATGAGGAGAAGGAGGAATAAGCACACTGTTTAAACAAATTAACACAGTCTAAATTTGTCCTTGAATAGTTAAAATGAAATATGTAAATATTGACGAACTAAATCATTTCATGGAAATGTGTTTCTCTTTCAACTGTTATCCAACAGTATATACAGAAACATTGCATTGCATTCAATGTATTCCAGTACTCGACGGTTGGAAAGTGAGAACAATACCGAGGTGAAACTATTTAGAGCTTCGGAAATGGTGAAAAGAAAGTATCATTTGAACGTGTCTGCTTTTGAAAGATTTTCTAAGAAGTTGTTGTGATGAGAATAGTATATATAGCGAAAACGATATCATGCTTTTCTTTTCACCTTCAACGGTCTTGACGATGCGGACAATAGCGAGCGTTACATATCCGTCAAGCATTCCGTACTCGGATATCGTATATGTTTGCCCATTCATATACATATAGATACGTACACGTACGCTGCAGTTTTGTTGAAATAGTATTTACCTTATAATCAATTGTTCGACTGCTAAAAAAATGCGATGTATGTTTAGTTTGTAAATATACGTATAATGCCAGTCACGGTAATCATGGTGTAATTTGATGTAATCATTGCAACAATGCGATGGATTGTATTCGTCATTTGTCTGTTGTTTTACAGTATACTTGTAAATGAAATACAGCCCCGCGTGTTTACATTACACATGTACGTATGTATAGACGAGTTTGTATTAATGCAGTTTTGTTGTTTGTAGTTTACTGTTCGAAACAAATTATTTCGATTTCAGTCGGGAATGTGTTAAAGTTTAGTACTGAAAATGCACTTACTTAATTAGTTGTTGTTAAACCATTATTACATAATAATTATGATAATTAATCAATTAATCAATAATCGAAATATATAGCGTCAAATCAATTTCTATAATCGATCATCATACTTAATTCAATTTCTGATCAAGCATAACAATTTTACTCAGTTTTGCATTGCGTTTTCATAAAATTATGATATTTTATTAATTATAGGAAAATTGAATAAGTATATACATAATTCACACATAATTGAATACATTGATGTAACATGATACATGTGTTATCTTAATTATTAATGATAACAATAAACACATTATCTTGTCATACTCTAAAATACAAAAATAGCTAAAGCGATGTTTTTTAACAACAATTTGCTAATTTTATTGACTGGGGTCCGCCAATCAGGTGATATCGGGTTTTTTCTATTGTTTTATAAGCTTTATTATTTCAACAAAACCGTCATCACAAAACAAGATGTATTGATCTGTTGTATATAATTGATACCCTGAAGATATTAGTAAACATCAATACTTTATCATCCACTATGTATTAGAGGCCCATGATATTGTATACAATGAAATGCAGCAGGGCGTTGATGGATGGCGTGGACCAACCTTCAGTAACCTTTCGCAAATCCAATTCATGACGAATCCTTTCCGCTAATTCAATAAAAACAGACTAAATAATTTGCCCCAAAGGACGACTACGGCTAACAATAATTAACCCGAGTTAGAATCCCCTACCCCTATATGAACGGTAGAGGGGTGAGAGAGAGCGAGGGTGGATGAACTTGACAAATAGTGATTTATAGCGCGCGTGAGCTCCCGAGACCGCATGTGTGCAATATGTATGGGAGAAACCGACTGGTTGACGAAAAGACGCGAGGCGACGGGAAATCGGCGCACAAAGTTTGCCAAACTTGCCAGCCGGTTGCCGAAGTTTTCTCAAAGGGCGCTCGCCCCGCTAACCCCTCCTAAGATGATTGCTAAGCCCTTTCACTTCTTTCCAATCCGTGATTGGCAAGGGTTTAACGACCACTCTTGCATTTCGCCCCGTTTTGTTTTCGTTTGTCTTAATCTTTTTGCTTTTCTTTCGCTACAAAAAGTTTGAAGAGCAGGGTGACGATTAGATGTCGGCGATGTGCCGCCTGTATTGTCTTGCACTTGACTTGATAAGGTGCACAGATGCGCCGGCTACACTCTACCATATGTTAGTTGCTTTCTTTACATCGTCTTGCCTCTTCTTGTCTGGCCTTAAACCCCTTTTTATCGAACATAAGTTTGACTTAAACTACATTCTGAAACGAGATAAAGCCGAGAACACGGCAACACGGCGGCGTCGGGTGTCGAGAATCGGCGCACGAAGGTTAGTGACAGGCGAGCCGCTACGCAGCGCTGGGGCGGACATTGGTAGGTAGGTATTCTAAGAGGTACCTTACAGCTTCGGGCAGCGGGGCCCTACACGCAACACATCCATTGGAAGAATAAGGAGGAATACAAAAAATGGGCGTTGAATTATAATAATTGGTATTATTCTGGCAAATTGGAGGTGGTGTGGGAGCCTGCGCCGCGTCCAAGAGTGCCGAAGCTCGGGCCGATCGCGAGTTATAACGGCGCTTCGCCTCTCCCACCTGCCACAACCATCTGTTGCTGTTTGGGTGCACCCCTCTATTCAACTCTCGCTAAACAAGAGAAGGGGACAGAGGGGAAAAACACATGCGTACGGCTAGCATGCAGTCATGGCCAGCTCTCATGCCACGACGAAGCACCACGTTCAAGAGCAGCGCGAGCTGACGCGCGCTACACCGCGTCGCGCAGGCGGAGGGACGGGAGAGTTTAGGGGAGCGTTGCTCGCTGCTGCTCGGCGCCCAAGGAACCGTCGCTGCTTCTGCTTCTCTCCCCATCTGTCTGCCGAGTTTCACCCCCTCCAAAGACCAGAGACCAAAAAGTTGAACCACGTCTGGGCGAGAAGAAGAAAAAAATCTTCTTCACAGCGGCCGTTCAAAAGAACAAATGCTTCTAGGAGATTAACTTTGTGTTCGACAACAATTCTAATTACTGACGCAAGTTTGATCAGATAATGAACTTGATCACATCACGGGGGATGGAGGTCTGTTCATCTTGGGGGTGACGCCAAGGCTCCCGTCTCCAAAACAAAGACCATCTTGCTCAGTTTTCGGTTAGAATATATTTTTGTCTTGACTTTCGTTACTTCACATTTTAGTTGATTAATTTGCAATCCCATATCCCGCGCCTCCTCTGAAAGAAAATAATATGAATTGGCGTAAGATGACGCCGATAAGTTTATCAAAGGTCCACTACTTATAATAAATAGAAAGTAATGAGCCCCCTTTGCCATCTGTTAGTTTACCTTAGAAACTTGGTTAGACCATCGGTCCCACGAATCGAATCTTAAGTTTGTCATCGAAGCACCTTTGCCCGAGGTTGTTAGACGGAGAACTGAAGAGAATATTTTGGCAAAGTTTCTTCAGAATGAGCCACGTCCATCACATGTGCCGCATCCGAAACCTTGACTTCTGTCATGGCGGAGATCGACTTTAAATATGAGATTGTTCATATAGCGTGAATTACATCAATATAACTTGGACAAACAAGTTGTGGGGGAAATTTTTGAGGGAGAGAGAAGAGTTATCTACGATATCTTTTATAAATTTTGTGTATGGCTTTATTGCAAGAAACCTAGATATATTATCTCTACCATGGAAGGTAATTCAGTATTTACATGACACTAAAGAAGTAGCTTTCTGATTACATAATAATAATATCATGGGGGGCAGAAATGGCTTCTTTTATTTTTAGAGCCATGGGTAGACCAAGTACAGTTCCCCATCGTATCTTAAGTTTCTCATCAATGCACCTTTGCCCGAGGTTGTCGGGCAAGGAGCTGAAGGGAAGATCTTAATCGAACTTTCGTCAGGATAAGCCACGTCTTTGAAGTGTGTTGCACCCAAAATACTGACTTTAGTCATGACTTAGAAGGCAAGAGGTTTCTAATAGAATTATTGGCATCAGTTAGAGCGAGACGCTTAAGTTGTTAAGAATAAATGAATAGTGCAATGCACAATTCAAAATCATGTCACATTTTTGTTTTTCAAATTGCATAGAGAAGTATCGTCGACAAAAATTACAAGGGCCTCTATTGAATTTAATGCATATCGGATTGAATACAGAGGCAAATAGTCGATTATATAATATATACATAACACTTATGTATATATTATATACATAACTGTTACAACATATTCTATCACACCTGACGAAGTGTTGCAGCGGCGCACGAAACGTCGTGATCTTTTAGATTTCTTGTTGACCATACATTGCGAGACAAACGAATATCACTAGCGATATTATTTCCGATACATAACTGTTATGTTATACAAATGTGTCCGTGTCCGTGGAGGTGTTGTGGCACGATCGGATAGGCGCTTGTCTGCAAAGCACGGGAGCCGGGTTCGAACCCAGATCAATGCCGCCAATACAGCATTAGTGTCATTCAGCAAGGCACTTTATCCACATTGCTGCTCCCCGCCTAGGTGCAATATGGGTACTTGGCATGAATGGGGATGTGTAAAAAAGCATGAGTGCACTATAAAGTAGCAACTGCTGGAATGCTCCCCAGGGAGTGGAGCTAGTGCGCAATAAAGTGCGGAAGTGTATCAAATGGCCGAATTATAACTAATAAACACAAATTAGATGCAGGTCCCTCTGGGCGAACAGAGCAAAAGATCACTGAAGAGGCTAACCTGGATAAATAAGACTACAACAAAAAAACAAAAACATAAACATAAAGTTGAGTCAAGTAATTCACCTCCACGATTCTTGCATCCTTGGGTCATCTCCGGAGAGATCGGATGAGGAGATGAGAGGCGGGAGGTGAGACCTTGTCAAACTTTCTTCAGAGTGATGCCACGTCCGTCGAATCTATCGTGTCCAAAACTTTGTCTCTGAATTTGCCAATTATTATAGACTATTCCGGTCTAGCGTGTTCAGATCTATGTCTCTGACTTTGAAAATAGTATACTTTATTCTAGTATATCGTGACTAAAATTTTGTATCTAACTTTTAAAAACGTCTCGTATCCTATATTGTTGTAGGCAGTATCATCTATAATTTGTCGCATCACTTCGGAACAGAAATGTCGTATGTTACATTTTTGTAAAATGTTGTTATGTTATGCTATAGATAGTGAATGTTGATTACAATATCATTTGTTTTGTTCACAGTTGTCAGGTTGATCGAGAACCAAACTACGGTTTCTTTAATACCAAATGTATCAATTATCAGACATTTAATGTTATAAATGTATAATATGCAGGTCATAATTAATTGTCCGAAGTTGCTTAGGTGTTCGACAACCAAGCTCGCCTCTATTTTCTTTGATGTACATGTAAATATGAAGAAATGATGTATCAATCATAACATTAAGTTCAAATTATGAATCTGTGTATCAACCATAAAACCTTAAACTTATAATCCATACAGTCAGGTCGCTATTATACACATTATTTAGGACTATGAAATGTGATTCTATTGCCTCCAAACGTACGCGTGAATAGAATTGGCGCACTCGCAAACGTTTGGCGCTTACGGAACCATGCGATAAGTATGGTTCCGTAAGTGGTGGTAATATTAATTGCATTGTTTATGAATTACACAACCCTTTGCGATATGTTGGACATCTATTTGATATCACACAACCGTACCAAAACATATAATCATGTGTTGTTCTTTGCCCGGTGGTCCCCTTTAAAGGACCACCACCTTTGACCGATATTACTGTGAATGACCGAGCAGTCATAGCGCTAATTTTCGCTATCCCAAAACGCCCGTGAAGAAAAATGTGTTTTCTACCCAATCCAATTACGCAATTTCTGTTTGGCGCGCTTCCGTTCGTGCATTCGTGGTTTTCGCGCCGATAGGGAAGAAACGGAGCACGTTTCCAATTTCCGTGATTAGGACAAGACTAAAATCCTCTTACTAGTTGTCTCTTAAGAAAAATTAACCTGATTCTTCTTTTTTTGTGTAAGTTGATGTAAGGTCATCCACCTCTTCATCTTGAACAAATAGTTGCACGAACGCCCGGATATTAAACTCTCATTTCTCGTATTGGTTGTCATCCGAGTGTAGTGCCGCTTATTTTAGTACTCCAATACGCGCGGCATACTGCATTCGTTTGCGTTGAAGATTATTGTAACGATATTGACCGACATCAAACCTAAGCCCATTTGCGTTGAGAATGAAGAAGGAGGAAATATAATAAAATATAAACAAATAGCCATAATTCTGATAGAGATGGCGATGGTGATGACGATGGTGACGATGATGATGATGATGATGATGATGAGGATGGAGATGATGGTGACGATAATGACGATGATGATGATGATGATGATGATGATGATGATGATTATGGTGATGAAGGTGAGGATGGTGATGATGGCGATGATGATGATGACGATGACGATGATGATGATGGTAGTAATGATGATGTTCTTCGTCTAGGGGCATTTGGCACCCCCCCCCCCCCCCTCCATCCCCTCTCCCTAAAAAATGGGGTCACTTCTTCTGCACCATTAAACATGACAATGATGATTCCACTACATTTGATGTTTTACCTGAAAACAATATGAATGTTACAGAGGGAAGGGCGCACATTGGGGGGAGGGGGGGGGGGGGGAAGTATACATGCAGTTTGCCCCCCCCCCCCACCCACTAACCCGAGTTTGTAGATTGGTAGGCGCCGCCCCCCCCCCCCCTTCTTCTGGTGCCCATGGATGACTAGATGGATGACGTGTGGTGCATCTTGCGAACGTCTTGCACGGTGTGTATTAAACACTGGCTCAGTGCTATGCATGCATGTGCACACAAACTAGCCTAGATCTTAATGGCGATCCGCGCTACGGCATCCCAACGAATGGCGCTGAATTTGACAGGGAATGTCAGTGGGAGGGAAATTTATAGCATGGTGTATTGTTTATAGAAATCATAACTTTTTATCAGAGCTTCCTTAACACTTTAACACGTTGCATTGTCAAAGGGACCTCAGGATAGGTATACTGCAAATATATCAAAGATTCATGAGCGTATTTAAGTATAAACATTAATATGTGCTTAGTGAAAGTGTGTGTGTGTGGTGGGGGGGGGGGGGGGGTTAGTGTCTAACTCGTGTTTGAGATATACGTAGTAGGATCAAGTCGTATCGTTGCCACGACATTAAAACAAGTTGTCAACGCATGAGGGCGTTTTCTTGACATATCATCGATGGTCTAGTACCTTTAATTATTATTCTTCGATGGTTCATCCCATTCTTTTACTAATTCGTTAATAGCAAAAAGGTCAATAACGGGAGATGAATACATTGCCTCTTTCACATTACTTGACATAAACGTTGCAAGTGGACGCTCGAACAAGGGGAGGCAAAGTGCGATCAGAGTATCGTTTTTTTTTGTTATTTTGGATTAAAGGGATGCCTGTAAAGTGTCTAACTCGACGAAAATTACTTGGAGCTTCCTCGTTTCTCTTCTACCGTGCTGTTTAGCTTATGATAAGAGAATTAAAAAATACGGTTAGATTTTTCCAAACGCCCCTGTAGTATGACGATATCTATCATTCAGCTCAAGAGCGTTAATGAACGGTCATAAACCTCATAAACGTCATACAGTAATTCGTTGTAAAAGCTGACGCATATTTTTGCCTTTTTAACCAGGAGAGCAGTGTTCTTTTTCAATGAAACTTTCACACATCATTCGGACATATCTTACAATGATTTTGGTACAGGATTGAAGTCTCAAATGTCATTTGGGGCAATATCTGACACTTTACAGGTGCACCTTTAAGTAGGAAGAATGGGAGATAAATACATTGCTTTTTTACATAACTAAACACAAACGTTGCAATTTGATGAATAGTGACATCATGTCACTATTACAGTCGTCGTTTCCATATTGATAATACAAATAATGACACTTCCATCTAAATTGTAGCCAGTATCATAAATACATTGCACTTACTATAAACATGATACTATTATGTACTTAAACAATTCCAGCTCGAAAACCTTTTCTAACTTTTAATTAGATTATTTATAGCATTCACCATAGTATATTCTCTCCACGTTGGACTGTGATAAACTTTTATATGCCAGCTAAAGAAAATAATTTTAATGGAAGCCACAAATATGTCGTAAGATTTTGATAGAGGTTAAACCAAGGAGGTTCAATTTGAAATTGAACCTCCTTTAGTTAAACGCTCGCTTTATTAGACGCGCGGACTCCAATAACAATGCAGTGACCATCAATTCAAGTCGAACACGTGTTTGTCGTTGAGAAATAAATATGTTGTTGATCTACGAAAATTGACGACGAGAAATATATAAAGGTACAATTTATTGACGCTCGAACAAGGGGCAACAAAATAGGCTAAAAGTATGGGTGGCTTTATTTTGGATTAAGTAGGACGACCCAAAGGAAGGAAAATAGCCATAAAATGGATTTAATCGAGAGAAATTTGACTCAGATAGTCTGAAGGCTACTATACTAGTCTATATATAGGTATAATTGAAGGGGGCGGCAGCAGCCCCACGCCGCCGCCCCCCCCCCCCCCCCCACCTCACCACCAAAAAATAATGGTATAATGACTTAACAAAATTGATATGATTGTGCATTTTCGTGTAATTACAAATTGTCAGTCGTCATGTGTTTTAATTATTTAAAAACGGGTTTTTAATACCCCATTCAAAAAATCTCAATCAAGAGGGGGGGGGGGGGGGGGGGGCGGGGGATTGACCCCCTCCGTTATGCTTGCTGAAGGACATGGGGGGATATTTACCAAAGCAAGTGAGCATCTTATACTAGAAGTAAAAATTACTATATTACTCCTGTAATTATGTTGTTCTCTTAGAGGGGATGGGGATGGAGGGGTCATTAGGGAAAACACTTGTCACACAAGGGGCCTCCTCCCCCCCTCCCCCTATCTCCTACTTCGCTGCTGTAGGGGGCTTTATTTGGGATTTGGAGTGCGGAGTTTTTAGGACCATATAGGTGCAAATAATTCCAGAGATAGATTGAGTGGGAAGCAATACGGCTCAACAACTCAAAGCCAGTGGTTAAAGCTCACATGGTGTACTTACAAACGGAATTTCATTTTTCGATCAACATAAATTACATAAAATAGTATTTAATGTGAACAATTTCATAAGTGAAGTCCCGATATATAAACAGCACTGCGCTATTTTAAGGCAACATATATTTTTCGAAATAATCGAATATCATATGATAAATCTTACAGAGAGTTACGCTAAAATACGCTTGGACGCCATCGTCGAAAATTATAATTAGTACGTATTTTAAAATCGAAATTTAATTTAAATCAATTTTAATTCAAAGTGAAATTACTTGCAGTTGGGAGAAAACTGCAAACAGCTTATTTTAAAAGACAAACGTACAATACTTCCACGTGGAATTCAAACAAGCCTAAAATATTCACGAACAATAATATAATATATATACGAATTATACAAAGCCCCACCAAATCTCTTTAACATGCCAAATCATAACGGTTTTTGGTGGTGCGTTCTTTGTTTGGTGGCAGTGTGTGGGTGTGAAATGGCACAATAAAGCACAACATTTGTTGTTTTGTGTTTGCATTGAATCACAGTCATGGGTTTGATGTTCGTGCCAATAAACTAAAGTCTTTATGTTTGGTAAATGAGCCGAAATGTCTGTTTTCGCTTTCGTCGTTTGTTCTCGCAATGTGCGTATCGTTTACCCTTCAGTGGTATAAGTCGGTGGCGAAAAAACATATTTCACGGCCGACTGATCGTGAATTAATACAGCTACAACATGCTGTTTTGGTTATCGATGCTAACAATGACAACTATATGAATGAAATGTTTATTGTGATGTTACTTTTGATATTTTATCACTTCTCGCATGACAGCTAGTTATTTTGTTTTACATTTATTTCCGTTCATCGTTTGTATATAATTATGATCATTATCAACGCAATGATTTATTAATCTATTCGTGTTTTTTTTCCTGAACCGCCGTCTCAACCTTTGATTACGATTTTGATTGTTATCACATTATTTTGTCATACACAAAATTATTGGAATTTAACCCCTTTGAATGCAAAACCTTGAAACTTATTTTATTATCCCTCTCGGAGTATTAAAATACACCATTATGAATGAATAAAGTGGGGAAAGGGAACAAATAAATCAAATATGTAATTGAGATTTCATAAACAATTCAGTATGACGTCCTCATATCACACGGCTGTTTGAGATTGCATGGCATGTGACGCAACGAATCTGTTTTTAATTTAAACTTTTCGGCGCGTTAAATGTGCGGAGGGGGACCAATAATTATAGAAGTGAGGTGCAAAACTTTATGGACCCTATATCACCCATCAACACTTCAGTCAAGGTCTAACCCAGTGGCGTATATTGACTCATAAGCATAAATGATATAGGAGGCGGGGCTGGGGGGGGGGGGGGGGGCGGCTGCAGCACCCCTGGCAGGCCTGGAGTTTATGAAAACGGCCATATTCGGGAAAATCAGGCCTGTATGGGGGGGGGGGGTGCGTTTGGTGCGTACGCCCCCCCCCCTCCCCCCAATTCAGAAAGGTCGCACCCCCTTGAAAAAAAACCTGGCTACGTCCCTGAAAATCCGTGTCATATTCTGGCAAAATAAAGTCAAACAAAGTTACAGTCGGGCAACCTCTTCTCAATTTAGGGCAATACCACGTCATTTTCTTGCTAAACCGTCACATTGGGGAAAAATGATGATATTTTCGAACACCAACCAAAACAGTAGTTTCAGGCAGCAAAGAGGAGAAGAACCTTATTTGTGTTTGGCGGGTGAAAATTGAATTATTTTAGTATTCGGGCAAAATACATAGAGTCAATGTATATTTTCTTTAAAATGCTATTTGAGACTTGAATCATTGACCAATATCATTGTTAAGATTCTTCTAAATGATACGTGAATTCAACAAAGTTAATGGATCACTTTAAAATGTTGACCGTCTTGATTTGTATTATAGGTTTGTCGAGTTACTTGGGGGCACCTGCTTATACTATGTTGCTTTATATGTATACTTTGTAAATTGTCATAGTTTTTTAAAAATAGAATTGTGGAAAATCAAATCAAATCAAAATGTAAAGATTTGAGATTTAACGGGGCTGAAAGTCTTAGGGACTTCGATCCCTCATATCCGCGGTATACGTACATAAAACCTTCCATCTAAAGGATCCATTCTGTCTGTGTGTCTTTTGGACTACTACAATGATGCCGGAAACGTCCATATTTCCCCAACTCCAAACGTGACCCCAACACCAATGGGTGAGGGCCATAGACGTACCGAGGGGGTATTTGGGGGTGTTCTACACCCCCCCCCCCCCTTTAGCGAAACAAATTACTGTTTTAGGTATTCAAACACACCCCAACTACACCACGGAATAATTAAGCAAAAACACCCCTTGAACAAATCCTGGGTACGACTATATTTTGGTGAGGGCAAAGGAACAAGTTACCGAAGGACCCCTCGGGCGTTGCTCTCTTTCCCCAAGACAATTACTGAACATCTTAAAGGGATCTAGTAACTTTGTTGACAAGTGCAAAAAGTGATGAGTTAATACAATGTGTATTGGTGTGATCTGATTTTGTCCAGAAAGTAATGTGTGAAAATGTTCACGTTAATTGGATGTTATTTGGCCGAGAAATGAGCGAAAATGCAAAGTGATATTCACAAACTGATTGCACTTACTTTGTATAGATACGGCTTAAAACGATCCCGTAGATAGTCTAACCTCCAAACACTTCAATCATAACTTTCTTTTGAACGAAATGGAAATTGGAAAAAATGAAACTTGTCCCATGCTTTTATTGTTAATATGAATACAACAAGGTATGAGAGCACCGCTAGAGTTCCAAGTAAGTTTTGAGAATTTGCACAATGTTACTAGGTCCCTTTAAGGTGTTTATCAAGGAGAATGTGTTCAGGGCATCGCTCTTGAAGCCCCACTATAAGCCTCCAAACTGCTCAGAGTTCTCCCCTTTCGTTCTTGTACTAATTTCCTATACTTATAGCGTGTTCACACACACAAAATTTTCATCCCGAAATCATGACTAAAGAATCATGACTAATGAAACGTCGTATAAAGAATCATGATTAACGAAACTAACGAACGTTCACACACACAAAAACAAGATCCCAAAACAGCTGGCATTCAGCTGCACGAAACATCGTATAAGTGCGCAGTTTGCTACTGCGCAGTGTGCTGTCTTTTTTATGTCTGCTGTCACGTTAAGCCACGCCCTGTTATACGAGTGTCGTATAGCGAATCATGATTAGCGAATCGACCGGGCGTTCACACACAAAACGAGCGTGATTCTTTAGTCAGCTCTCGTACGAAACGATGCTCAAACCCCCGTTTCGTTAATCATGATTCTTTATACGACGTTTCGTTAAGTGAGCGTTCAGACACACAATTTCCGACAATTTCCGTCGTATAGCTAATCAGGAGCTGACTAAAGAATCAGCTCCTGATTAGCTATACGATGAAATTGTTGTGTGTGAACACGGGGTTAGTTCCTCCGTGTTCGTTTATTCTTCCTTTCCCCCTCTCTTTTTCTTATTCCTCAATCTGTTTATTTCCTCGCCCTTTTCTTTCCCCTCGTTATTTTCTTCTAGTTCTAGGGTTTCGAACAAGGGCAGTTAGCTGACGCAACCATGGTAACGATCGACGATATCGCTGTCACGATCGCGATGATTTATACCGATAGTTCGCCGATCGGTCGACGTGAACCGATCCCCGCCTGATCTCGTCCAAGACCGATTATAAATCGGTGTGTTTAGATGCCAAGTACCCCCCCCCCCCCAAAAAAAAAAAAAAACCCAAAACAACAACAAACAAACAAACAAACAAACAAACAAACAAACAAACAAACAAACAAACAAACAAGCAAACGAACCCAAACCGACACCACTTGACCAGACCAACAAATGGTCTTTGGGTTGATGAAGATGACATCATCATATTTATGTCAGCCGAATGTAAGTTTTGGGGTAACAATTACAAACGTTCGGTCTCGTGTTGGTTTGTATTTCGCGCCCGACACACCAGACCGGAACCAGATCGGACACAAACCGACACCAATCGAACCCCAAATCGACACTAAACCAAAAAATCGACTATTTGGGTGGTGTCCATAACAATTCACACATCTCACAGTGGACATTATCAGATCACAACAATACACATGTTATCAACCATTCATCCCTTTTTAGCAATGTATACATTTCGAGCATGGTGGAGTTATAACTATTAGTTTGTAATGTTATGGTGCAGGTTTTGGTTACTAAAATTAAGTTTGACCAAAACTGTACTTAGTATCTAGTAACTTTGTTGACATGTTCAAAAAGTGTTGAATGGTTGATACGATGTATATTGTTGTCATCTGATAATCCACTGGGTATTGTGTGAACATTTCAAGTAACATGGACGTTATATGGCCGAGTAATGAGCAAAAATGCAAAGTGATTTTTACCGACTCATTGCACTGACTGCATACACGGTAACGACTATCCAGTGGATAGTTGAACTTCTGAACACTTCAATCGTAAATATCTTTCAACGAAAAGGAAGTTCGAAAACCGAAACCTGTTACATGCTTCTATTGTTAATACGAATGCAACAAGGTATGAGGGAACCGCTAGAATTCCAATTCGATTTTGAGGGTTCGGACAATGTTACTAGATCCCTTTGAAGGGCTCTCTTCACTAGTCAATAAATAACAAAGATACACGAACATAATACCGACTAAGAATAGGTACATATGAGTACTACAAGTAATAAGCACAATAAATACTGACGTAAGTACATTAATATAAAAGAAACCCTATAATCTTTGGGAAAAACATGAAAGTATCTAACTATATTATTCTCAATATATACAGGTAAAAATGACAATCACTTGATTTTATAAAGCCTTCTTTCTTCCATATTTCTAATTAAAAACAGTCAAAACACGGGTATTATGTGATTCACCGGTAATATGTTCGACCTCTGAAGAACTTTGAACACGTGCCAGGGATTTGAATGCTCTATTATGTTATTTGTGTGTATTGTAACTCGCAAAAATGCGAGCTTGGCACTCAATGAGTTAAAGTGTAGATTAATTGGAAAAAACAACACTACCATAATTTGCAAAAGTTTAAGACCACCTGGGAATTTGTGGGTATTTCAATAATTTGGACTGTATTCTTTTGTCTTATTGAATGATTACATAACATGTTTACTACAGTGGTCAGTAGCAAAAGAGTAATGGTCAGCGAAAAAAATCATATTTTTATTTCGGGGGCTCCATTTTCGGGGGCTCCATTTTCGGGGGCTACTTTTCCAACTTTCGGGGGTACATATTTCCAGGCTCTTTTTCGAATTTCAGGGGATATTAATAAGCTATAATGCTGTAAGTGATCATTATATAAGCATTTGATCACAATCCAAACATAACGAATCGGGGGCGAATTTTTTTTTCCGAGGGCGAATTTGGGCATTTCGGGGGCGAATTCGCCCGCCGCCCCCATGTATTTTTTGCTGGTAATGGTATAAGCCCAGCAGTTCAAGTGTGATACAAAGGTTATGCGTTAAAAATAAAAGTATGTCTGAAAAATAAATATGTTTAACTTTGTTGTGTTTTTTTAGTTATTGCATTTTGGAAGGGTGGTCTTAAACTTTTGCAAATGATGGTAGTTGAATAATACCTCTACTGATAACTTAGATCATACAGAATATGAATATATTGCTTTCCAAGCA
This sequence comes from Echinarachnius parma, assembly GCA_037951105.1. Lineage (NCBI taxonomy): Eukaryota > Metazoa > Echinodermata > Echinoidea > Clypeasteroida > Echinarachniidae > Echinarachnius > Echinarachnius parma. Next base: position 15,691 of record JBAMJV010009071.1, on the reverse strand, counting down.
CTTCAGCTATTCTCGATCCATTTTCTAAGTACATGTATATATCATTTATTTTCTATAGAATAAAATATTATTGAAATTGACAGAACAAAACATGGTTATCCTATAGTCTGATTGGTAAATACATTACATTATATAGTTTTTGAATGTTTGAAAGTTAAATAAAGCTATCTTTTTTTAACAATTGTATTCGTAGTGTTAGTGTGTGGCGAATACACATTTATGAATTATCACTATTACTCTCGGTACAAACAGACATCAAATAATAACAAAGAAAACAAATGTAATTTAACAATAAACATCGTATAAAATTATACTCTTTTCGGTTTTTCGAATTTCCCTTTCGTTAAAAAGATATTTACGATATAATTCTGATTTTAAACTATTCACTGGATAGTGGTAACCGTGCACAAGGTTATTGCAATAAGTTAGTGAATAACACTTTGCATTTTTGCAAATTTTTCGGCCATTTTATAACGTAAATTTAACTTGAAATTATCACAGAAATACCCAGTGGACATATCAGATAACAACAATATACATGGTATCAACCATTCATCACTTTTTGCACATGTCAACAAAGTTACTAGATCCCTATGAAAAATTCGCTTAAAAATTCTAATAAAGACATTGCGTGATCTATTCCGTATGGTGCAGCCATGCCAAACTGCCTTTGTCTTCCGCATAAATTTTGTTTGGACTATTTTAAAACTTGTTTGTCTGTGAATTTTAAATCATGATGATGAATGTACGGTACGGGGTTTTTATAGAAGATGGGGCGTAGCCAGAATCTACCAAATATGGGGGCTCAGCCAGCAGTGTACCCATGCTTCACTCAAATGAGGGCGATGTTTCCCTGCTAAACGCCAATTTCAAATGGGGGAGGGGGGGCAGTAGTGGGGGCAGCTTGAGCTAAATCCAAACACGGCGAATGTGTATCAAACCTGTCTTAGCGGCCACCTGTCGATAGCAACCAACCTGACTACCAATAGTGTTCCCCTGCAGAGGAAAACAGTGTTATGGAACCTGTCTAGAGAAGTCACCTGTCTACAGGGGTCACTTTTCTTGTTTCCCTTGGGTGGTCACTATACACAGGTTGACTGTATATTTGTTTAGTTTACAAGGGGGTCACCGTAAAGGACAAGAAAGTTAGTAGGAGGGGCAGTCGCCTACTCCACTTCATCACCCGTAGCTACGCGACTGGGCTCGGGGATTTGGGCGAGGGAGAATCGGGGGTATGGTTGGCGGAATCCATGTCCAACATTGTTTGGACTAGGATTTTCTGAGATATACGGTAGCCTGGAAGAAGAAAAAAATCGCCTTATAAGTTATACCTAAACAAGTGGTTCGTATGGTTTGTTATGGTCTTTGATGGGAAGTATTCCATCAACATTTTTGAAGGCAGTGACTGAGGAATCATTGAAATTGCTGGTGTTTTCAGCTGTTTTTTAAAATATTTCCGACAAAACAAAGGGGTTGAAGAAAGCGGGGAGAATGTAGATGATGAGGAACAGGTTTAGGAAATAGAGGAGGAGGGTGGTGAAGAACAATATACGATGACGGAAAAGTAGAAGGAGGAAAAGAAGAATAAGAAGGAGAATGGAAGAGAAGGCGAATGAGGAGAAGAGAAGGAGGAGGAGTTGAGGAGGGGAGTGGAGGAGGAGGATGAGGAGGAGAGGAGGAGGAGGAGAAGGAGGAGGAGGAGGAGGACGAGGAGGAGGAGGAGGAGGAGGAGGAGGAGGAGGAGGAGGAGGAGGAGGAGGAGGAGGAGGAGGAGGAGGAGGAGGAGAAGGAGGAGGAAGAGGAGAAGGAGGAGGAGGAGGAGGAGAGGGAGGGTAGGAGTAGGAGAAGGAGGAGGAGGAGAAGGAGGAGGAGGAGGGGGAGGTGAGGAGGAGGTGGGGAAAAGGAAGAAAAGAGGAGGAGGAGGCGGAAGGGAGGAGGAGGAGGAAGGAATAACGAACGAGTAAGAACGTGAGAATAAGAAGATGGACTGGAAGGAATCGTGTAAAGAAAGAGAAAAGACTGGCCAAGACATGATAACGATTCCGAAGAGCCTGATGTTGACCTTTGCACACGGCGACATGGTAATGTATAATTTTGTTTTGTTTCTTTAGCTCCACGTGCCAACCACTTAACTAGCGCCTTGAGCATCATCATGGTCATCCTCGTTCTTCTTGTTTCACTTTATTGTACTCATCATTATTCGCGAAGAGTTGCACCGATTCAAATTAACAGGTTGTTTGGTGAAAATGCATTAGTTACCCACACGAGAACGGTCATTATCTATTATAATGGATGGGCACAGAATATCGCGCAACTTGAAAAGAACGTTACAACAAGTTTATTCGGTGGGGTATTAATCTTTAAAATTGTGATAAAGTTTAATGGCAAAGTTTGACACAACGTTTTTATGAGGGGGGTAAGCAAGACCAATCGGTGGATGGGTGTTCCCTACCCCTCCTCTATTTTGTTAACGCGCTTTGAAAGCTATAAGCAGGAGCACCGTGCTATATAATTCTATTGATACGTTGGCTACTGTATGGTGTGTGCATGCGCGCGTTTCTATTGCGATTCGGAGGGTGCGCACGTCCGCCCGCAGTTAACACTGTAATCGTCTTGTCCGCAAATAAAGGAGCAAATTGGTTTGTTGTGATGTACGTGTTTCCACCAGAGGCGCCAAATTTAACGGCACTGCCTTTAATAACTGTTTATTGAACTGAAGACAAAATCTTCAACTATGATTGTTACAGCAAAGTAATTTGGCCACCGATTTTTAGTGTCAAGATACACGCCCCAGATGGTTTACTTTTGATAAAACATGTACTTTAATTTAGCAATTCAAATTGTCACCAATCTTTCTCGCCCCCACCCCTTTGCTCCCTTTTATCATCTCCTTATTCCTCACCTTATGATGTTTTCACTATCACCATCATAATCATCGTTGTCGTCGTCCCAATCATCATCATCATCTTCATCATCATCATCATCATCATCATCATCATCATCATCATCATCATCATCGTGGTCGTCGTCCCAATCATCATCATCATCATCATCACCATCATCATCATCATCATCATCATTATTATTATCATCATCACCATCATCATCATCGTGGTCGTCGTCCCAATCATCATCATCATCATCATCATCACCATCATAATCATCGTTGTCGTCGTCCCAATCATCATCATCATCATCATCATCATCATCATCATCATCATCATCATCATCATCATCATCATCATCATCATCATCATCATCATCATCATCATCATCATCATCATCATTATCATCATCATCTCCTCCTTGTGTTGTTTTAAGAGCATTAAGCATGTAAAGGGCGGGTTAATCAAGAAGAGTTCGCAATTGTCATGCACAGTGGCAAACGTCACAGAAGATGAAGAATGTACAGGATCTTATTGTACAGTCTTTTTAATTATACTTCCTTCCTTCCTCCTGTTCTGCGTAAAGGGGGGGTTAACAAAGAGACATCCGCAATGGCCGTGAAAATCACGAAGGAGTATATTAAGACCATTTTAGTTTATTGTAGAGAGAAAAAAATCACATCGACGCCCCCTTCCTTCCGTTTACCCCCTCCTTCTGTTTTTGCGAGCATTAAGGACGGGTTAATAATGAGACGTTCGCGCCGGGCCCCGGTAATCCGGAGTGATCACCCATCTCAGCGCCACCGATCGTGCGCCAAAACTCATCTCACTAATTGGTTCCACCCTCCTCCTCCTCCTCCTCCAGAAAAGGGAATAAGTAAGTAAGGAGAAGAACACAGACATGGGTAGAAAGGCTATGACTAAGTATATAAGAGACATGGACAAGAGTTTGGGAGTCATCATAGTATGATGAAAGGAGAGGTAACAAATCGGGGAGAGGGATTGATAAGAGGAATAAGAACGGAAGAAAAGAAATGAAAAGGGGCAAGAGATAGTCGAAGGATGAAAGACAGCGGTCAAACCAGGGAGAAGCAGAATAAGATGAAGTAAGACAAAAACAGGACGAAAACTATAGGGATATATATAGACGAGGGGGGGGGGGGGGGGGGGGAGGTAATAAAGACATGGCAATAGAGACACAGAAAGGGGGAGAGGTATACAGAAATATAGAAAACACATACAATCATGTATATAGGACTTAACACGGGATGGAAAGAGTCAGAAAGGGAGCACAATTAATGGACAAATAAAGCTGGAACGACGGGAATAAGACAGTGGACGTCTTTAAGAGAAGACACTGTTTAATTAATATGTAGAATTAACACAATGAGAAGGAGTATATAGAGAGACGGAACATAAGAAGTGGAGAGACCAAAAACCATGAGAAAGACGCGCGGAGCATGCGAAGAGGACAGCGAAGGGCAAGGCAAGAAGGAAGAAGACAAAAAATGACTTTGAGAATCGGTGGTTGAGCCTGTTGAGTTCGCCGTTTATTTATTTGGACAAGCTAGACCAGGGGTTGGACCGTGCATCTGTTAGCTGGACTAACATAACACACGCGCGCATGCACGACTTTTTGTTAAGTTGGTGATGAAACAAGCATGGTGAAGAGCCCCGGAGGGTAGGGGGTAAAAAGTAAAAGAGGGTACAGGGATTCCCCTCCCCCTCATCCCCTCTAGAGGAGGGTGAGAGGGGTAAAATGTATGACCATTAAAAGCATATATAGGAGTTCGATAAATACTACTTCGAATAAAACAAACTTTCCTATTTAAGAAACTACATGTTCAAAAAGAAGGCAAAATGAGCAAGAAGACGGCGAAGGAGAAAGCGTCCAACGAAATGACCTATATAATAGCGCATACCCCGGCCAGCTTCATCTCTTAGTCCTTTTCTATCCCCCTCCCCCCCCCCCCCCCTCCCCCCCCCCCCCCCCCCTCTCCCTTCTCTCTCTAGCTCTGTAAATAGCCTTTTGTGGGGACGAAGTAAGGTAATATGTTGTCTTTTGTCATAGCAGTGGCGCAACTCGTGGACTTCTCCAAATTGAAGCTCTCCATCCCAGCATTCCAGTTTCTGGAGGCGGTACGACGGACGTCCGAAAACCAACAAAAGACCATCGTAGAACTAATGTTGACATATTAACGGTGAAAGGGGAGGGAAAGTTTGTCGAAGTTCCGGACTTGCTGGTTGCAAAAAAGGTCCCTTTTCTAAAAAAAAAATGTTCTTTTGTGGCGTGTGGGTGTGTGTTGGTGGGTGAATATGTGTAATATAAAGCGACGCGCGTGTGTTGAAGTCGGTGTGTTTGTTACTTTGGTTGTATGTGTGTGTGTGTGTGTGTGTGTGTGTGTGTGTGTGTGCGTGTGTGTGTGTGTGTGTGTGTGTGTGTGTGTGTGTGTGTGTGTGTGTGTGTGTGTGTGTGTGTGTGTGTGTGTGTGTGTGTGTGTGTGTGTGTGTGTGTGTGTGTGTGTGTGTGTGTGTGTGTGTGTGTGCGTGCGTGCGTGTAACTAGGTAATTATGTGTCATATACCCCGTTGCTGGAAGAGATACAATCGATAAGTTACAATTAATTGTAAGTCAGAAAATGTACGCGTTTCAATCAATCAGATTTGCGCATTTAGAACACATGATATAATAATACTATTACTAATAATAATAACAATAATAATGATAAGGATAATTATAATACTTATTTGCTCATAATGAAATAAAAAATATTATAACAAGATCGATATGTCTAAAAAATAAACATAATACAAATTTGTAAAAAGGGAAGAAAAAATGGATAAATGGTTAATAATTGTTTTGATATATTTTCTAGAAAATTTCAGTTCTAAATAAACCAACAAACTATAAAGCCCCATATCACGCATTTTGATCGAATACAATATTTATGTTTATTCTTTTAATCCTGCGGAAGAGACCTTTCTCCCTTCAACTTCCGCAGAATCGTGTCCATGTTTCGCGATACGTCTTGGTCATTAATACTTGACCAATACCCTAATTGGCCAGTAATTGTATTTTGAGAAAAGATGGTAAATGTACATGGTATAGTTTTCATTAAAAGGTTTTCACTCGATCTTTGGATACAACCATGATCGGTAAAAAGCTGAGAACACCAGCCATAATAGCATGTTCATTTTCCACTTCTATAAAACCAGCTCAATTTCACAAAATTACGAAACCTTTGAAACCTTTTTAAGAAGGTTAAGACCTCCCTACGGGCTGTACACGCCATGATACCCCCTTCTTCCGTAAAGTTTCCCCTATTATGCATAATTCTCATGATCCACGTTTCATCATTTTTAAATGGTCCGTAATCCCCCAGCAACACCATACATATCACTTTCACTTTTTTCATCAAACTATCGTTACGAATTGGTCAGGCACTGACATAGGCGTAGGAGGAGGGGGGCTTGGGGTCCTGCAGCCCCGTCCCCATCCCTGAACCTGAAACGGTCGTCCAAAGCATAATCAGTTCTTCCTCTTCTGTTGGGTCCGCCTCTTTTAATCATTTTTAACTTGTCTTTAATTTTCAGTCACATCCCACTTATCACTTTAACCTTTTCCTCGGACTAAACATTACGAATTCATTACGAATTGGTCAAGCCCGGAAACTGTCGACCTGAAAACCGTAATCATTGTTACCCCCCCCCCCCCCCCCCCCCCTCCCCCTCCTCCTCTTTGAAATTTCTACTATATTTTCCGGATCACATTTTTGATTATTTCTTAAATGGTCTTTAATCCCCCAGCTTCATCATTCATACATATCACTTTCACGTTCAACTCAAAAGAAAACGCCTCTGCCAAACGGTCAGTTAGATGTGGGACGGACGGGTGGTGGTCAAGAAATATTATGGTCTTTGTCCGGAGCTGGTCAGTGGTTGTTTTGATACTTGCCACGTTAATCGTTGCCCCAAGACCCTAAAGTGTGCGAGGGGACCGTTTTTCGCCTGTCCTCTTCTTCTTTATCCAGAGAGGGTGGTGCTGTTAGTTGGTTTCTTATTGCCCTTTCTGAAATGATGCAACTGAGTTAGAACCCAATATTAAATTGCAATGTGAAACCAAGGAGGTATAAGGTTAGCTAACCTTATACCTCCTTGGGTGAAACAATGGTTAAAAACTAAAATCTTATAAACAGTACATTTAAAAAATTTCAATGTTTTTTCAATGTAAATATGTTCTGTTTCTTTTTCCATCATGATCATCATGATCATCATGATCATCATGATCATCATATCATCATGATCATCATGATCATCATGACCTCATGATCATCATGACCATCATGATCATCATGACCATCATGATCATCATGACCATCATGATCATCACATCTTCATCATCATCATCATCACATCACATCATGACCCTCACCACCATCATCATTATCATCATCCTCATCATCATCATCATCGTCACCATCATCATCATCATCATCATTCATCATCATCATCATCATCATCATCATCCTTTTCATCATCATCATCATCATCATCATCCTTTTCATCGTCCTCGTCATCATCACCATTATCACCATCACCATCACCATCATCATCATCGTCATCATCATTGATTCTTAACCTCCTCCATCTCTTTCCTTATAATCAGTTCTCATATTCTTATTTGCGTTGTACTGAACTAAGAATGACCTCATTCCCCCAGGACTACTTTCAACATTTAACACGTTCTCTGATAAAAAGTTCACACTATTTTATCTCGAGGAGTCTTCAATCAATTCACGACGAGGCAAGAGCCAGTTGCTGCACAATCATTCACATTTTACGAAGATGCAGAACAATAATTGATTAACTCTCTACGTTTTTCTCAATACGCTTAGTTCGTGAACAATCAAGATGCTAGTATAGAAATCGTGGAAGTGGACGGGTTATAATGAAGTTTGCGCACGTAAACACAAAATCGTCTTAAGACCACTGTGGACCCACTTTATAGGATTTCGGCACATGATCGGGAACGGCGATTATTTCCTTCTTTCCACACGAGCCCACTTGTCCAAACTTCCCACTTTAAAACCCTTCTCCTACCACCAGACCACAGTAATAAGACATTTGCTTAATATGTGACTGTGGTATAATGATGGTATATGGAGCGGGTTTAAAATGTGATTTTTGACGGGGTGTGTCATGTTGACAGACCGATCTCGCCGGATTGGAAGCGGCAAGAGTGATGATTTCCTCCCACTTGTTGACTTGTCTCCAACTTCTCTTTCACCAACGGACCGAAATCTAGGTATATTATTATTATTTTTTTGAACAGCGACGATTCGAATATTTTCGTTTCGCCACCCGCCTATTTTTCATCCTCTCCCGCTCCCGGATCAGAGGGCGTTGAAAGCAACGGATCCAATACAAGTTTTCTGCATTTGTGTTTTCACACATGCGCGCGCGATAGAGAATCGTTCGCACTTTACCCGCGGGCCGAGCGGACTGCGGCCCGAGCCCACGCTCTCGTGTGTTGAGTTGCTGAATTTGTTTTCTCGAGAAAAAAAAAATGTACGGTTGTTTTCATAGTTTGTCGCGTGATGGCGCTATGTCAAAAAGGCAAATCGGGATTGCGATTAGATGGGTAAACAACCAGAAAAGTGTAAAATAATAATCATCAATATCAACAACAAAAACAACATCAACTAAAACAAAAAATAATATCATCATCATGATCATCATCACCCCGGCCCACCATCATCATCAGTACCATCATCATCACCATCATTATCACATCATCATCATCACCATCATCATCATCATCATCACCATCATCACCATCATCACCATTATCACCATCATCACCATCATCACCGTCGTCGTCATCATCATCATCATCATCATCATCATCATCATCATCGTCATCATCGTCATCATCGTCATCATCGTCATCATTGTCATTGCACTGGACTTTGTACACAGTTATGAGTATCCAGTGGATAGTTACAAATCCGAATACTTCAGTTGTAAATATCTCTCTAACGAAAGATAATGAAAAAAATAAAAAAAAGTTCCATGCTTTTATGGTTATTCACATAGAACAAGGGTATGAGAGACCATAAGCGTTCTAAGTACGTTTTGTGGATTTTGACAATATTACTAGATCCATTGAAAAGGGATTTTGTAACATTGACCAATTCTACAAAACTTACTTGGAAATCGAGCGATTTTTACATACCTAATTGTATTTTGTAATACTTATAATAGAAGGCATAGCACAGCTTTCGGTTTTTCGAATTCCCTTTTGTTAAACAGATATTTAACGATTGAAGTGTTAGATTATCCACTGGAAAGTTATAACTGTAATAAAGTCAGTGCAATGAGTTAGCGATTATCACTTTGCATTTTTACAGAGTACTTGACATTAATTAAACGGCCATTTATTGTGAAATTTCCACACATTGTGGACTCCGTGGACTTATCAGATCACAACAATACACAATTGATCAAACCATTCATCACTTTTTGCACATGTCAACGATTTTACTAGATCCCTTTAAAAAAAAAGGTTGCAAAATATAAAAAAAAAAATGCAACATTTCGACTGTATAAAGGAACTTTAAAGGGATTTAGTAACATTGATCAAATCTACAAATCTTACTTGGATATCTAGCGTTTTCACAGACCTCATTGAATTCGTATCAACAATAGAAGCATGGGACAGGTTTCGGTTTTTCAAATGTCCATTTTGTTAGAAAGAAATTTACGATTGAAGTGATCAGATGTTAAACTATCCACTGATAGTCGTAATCGTGTACAAAGTCAGTGCAATGAGTCAATTAATAATCACTCTTTATGTTTGCTCATTACTCGCAATATAACAACAATTATTGTTGTTATCTGATATGTCCACTGAGCTTTACCATTGTATCAACCATTCATCACCTTTTGCACATGTCAACAAGACAACAAAATAAAATGGTGACAAAATTGAACACAATCACTCATTCTATAAAACTTTAGACTTCTTTAATCTATATAAAACGTCTTGCACAAAGATCATTATGTCATTAAATAACTTAAGACGACGCATTACAAGATTGATCTATATGAAAGCATAAGCAGGGACTATTTCAAAGCAAATTGAACCGCGACATGAAGTGACAATGGTGTAACAAACCGGACACAATTACTCAATCTATAAAACTTTAGACTCACATCAATTCGGTGACCGCCACCCACGACCATAAAAGCAATTACACCGATGATTACTTGGGTCGGTGTTTATTGGTTTTGCTAGGCCAAGTTCATCTCGCACAATAGAAATAGAAACCGATGACTTTCCCTTTTTCTGGATATTTGTGCTTCCCAATTTGCTAATGAATACCACGCTCATGCAGAAAGAAAGAAATACAAATCAACCGCAATGAAAATCTTTGTTTAATATATATTGACACTATATATATAAGTGGCGTAGTTTACAAACGTAGAGGGGCACGTGCCCCCAATAATTTGACCCCCTAAAATAATATAGCATAAGGGTAAAAGAATCTGGGGGGGGGGGGGATACAAAAGGCTAGCCCCTAATCCATTTTAATCAGTCGTATCGCGCTACGTCACTGTCCCTCTAAACAGAAGCAACATGAAATGAAAAATCGGTATCTATAGTCATAAATATATGGCCCGGGGTGTTTCACAAACACTCGACGTTGAACTTAACTCTAATTTGGACCTTACAATTATGGAAAGCCATTTGTAGCCCTTGAATAAAACGGCACGGGTATTCGGAAGCAAAAAGAAATACAAGTGCATGTATTTGAGACTTCCAATAAAAACATATTTTATCAATTATCACAAATATAACTGATTTTTATCAACTTTCTTTGTGAAACACCCGGCCATGATACTGTTTGAAACATTTTACGAGGAATCTAACAGCTTTCCATAATTGTTAGGTCCAACCTACAGTTAGGCTTAACTTAGAATCGTTGTTAAACACCCCCAGGTCAGTGAATAAAGTCTTACGACAGAAGGGCAAGACGATTCAGAGGTTATAAAGTACCCCTCCATAAAAAGTAAAAGTTGGGGAAGAGTGATTGCTTTACAGAACAAACTGCGCGGGTCACGGTCCACGGTCAAGGTTAAAGGGGGATGGCGGATATAACAAACAACAAAATATTATGGCACGAAGGCATGAGAGATATCTCAGTTATAAACATACACACGCGTGACCTTTACGAGAATTTTTATGATGGCTCGGCGTTTAACGCACACGCACAGACCAACACACACATGTGGCGGGCGGGCTAGTGGTTAGACTTAGACTTAGAGGAGTGGGTAATAATTATATACTCGTCTATCCAGTTTCATATACAGTAATCATAAGCGCGCTTGAATATTAATAAATCGACTGGTTTATTGTAAGGTTCTTTATATACGAACACGTGGTGAACGATTTTGCCGCGGATAATAACTATTTAAAAATGAGTATTATGACTCTAACTCAATTTCTAACTTCCTACTTGTTAATCTTGTAGAATCTAATAACTCGGATCTGCATAATATATTATTGACCTTATCATGACTTTACTAGAGTGAAAACAATTCACAACCGGGTAAAATAAATGCAAACAAAGAGTTAAAATGATAACTTGGGTTAAAATATTGTTATTGTTGTGAAATTGATTACCAGAAGGACGTTGGCGATGCTGGTAATTATGTTGATGATGATGTTGATGACGACGACGACGACAATGATGATGATGATGATGCTGCTGCTGCTGATGGCGGTGATGATGCTGACGACGATAATAATGATGGGTGATGATTATGATTAGGGTTATGAGGAAGAGGAGGAGGAGGAGAGGAGGAGGAGGAGGATGAAGATGGTGATGATGAATGATGGTGATGATGATGATGATGATGATGATGATGAATGAATGATGGTGATGATGATGATGATGATGATGATGATGTGATGATGAGAATAATGAGGATGAGAGAAGAGAAAGGAATAATGGGAAGGGGAGACAAAAATGAGGATGAGGATGAAAATTATAGAAATTATGAGAAAGTTAAAGGCATGAGAATAATGCGAGAGGAAAAGGGGAAAGGAAGGCAGTTAAAATAATTCAGAAAAGGAGTGAGAATGACGTAATGATGGACGTAGAGAAATATTAAGAAGAACAAGGCAAAGGTGATTTGAGGAGGATATGATCATATGGATGTAAAGGGGGGGGTGGGAGTGGGGGGGGGGGGGGGGGAGTATGAAAGACAAGACAATAGCAATACTTAAATCGTGTATAATAACATGAAAACCAACGAATGAGATAAATCAAATAGTGGTCTGTAAGATCGATAATGCGAATTTAAACTGATATGTGGCGAACTAGTAAGATGCCTTCTTCTCGTTTTAACAGTACATCATTTTTTTTTCCGAGTGACATGACATGAGTAAGTAGCATTGAGCTGTCTATTTTTATTACCGAGTCTCGTGTCCCGATAAAACCTGTCATCAAGCCTCATAGCCCGATAATTGACCGAACCCCCGCCCGCTACTCCCGGCACATTCGAGCCACGCGTCCGCCGTGCGCTGGTCTATTTTGTAATTCGAATGCATACGAGTACTACGCAATGTAACGACAAAAGTTGTTTTTTTCTTCTTTTTTTTTGCAAGACATAATAATTATGTCAAACAGACTGGTTAAAATGAAAATGGAGAATGTGGGAATGTTGGATAGAAATTCGGATGTATGAAGTATTCTTTGTGTATTTACTACGAACATGGAAATTCCCTTCACTCAATGCCCATAAAACAAAGTATTGTTTTTATTGTTACAAAAGATTGTTGAAAAGATAATTCTGTACAAACTAGAGTAGACGGCATCATAATATAAGTCATAAAAAACATAGGCATATAACTACCATTATATGCATAATTGTATTAGTGATTAATACAGAATTAAACAGTCGGATTACAGAGTATACAATTCTCTGATATTACGCACAAATTAGATACATTAAATGCCAAAGATCGAGTCATCAAGACAAGCTGTTATATTTTACGATTTTGGTGACATAACGCTGAATAATTTAAAAGGGACTTAGTAACATTGTCCAAATCCTCGAAACTTACCTTGGAACTCTAGTGGTTCTCTGATACCTTGTTGTATTCATATTAACAATAAAAGCATGGGACAAGTTTCGATTTTTCAAATTGCATTGCCATTTCGTTCAAAAGATATTTTCGATTGAAGTGTTGGGATGTTAAACTATCTTACGGGATTGTTTAAGCCGTGTACTAAGTAAGTGCAATGAGTTAGTGAATATCACTTTTGCATTTTTGCTCATTATACTCCGGCCATATAACGTCCATTTAACTTGAAATTTTCACACAATACCCATTGGGACATATCATATAACAAACAATATATACTCCGCAAAAAAGAAACTGGACACTTGTATAAGACCAAATATTTCATATTCATTTATGATAAAGTATATTGATATTGTATATCAAATTAAAGATAAAACGACCCTCTTCAATATTGGCATGACATCCATATGAAATCATTCATGCATTGACTTGTCACGGTCAATTAACCACAGCAAAGGTTCTGTTTTCAAAATAGCATAAATGGAACTTCCCCACTCAACCATTATAAATGTGATAAGCATAATCTAAAAACGCTATATTCATGACATGCATTATTTTTTCTAATACAAATGTGACCTTTTCTATATCTTCATCTCAATAAAAAGTATAAATGAAGAAAAATTGTTGAACGTTATAGTTTTTATTTTCATCCAAAAGTAACAAAATGGGGGGAATATATTCCCATGGGCAAAGGTTTATTAGTCGAAACCACAGTTTGTGCCCTTATTTCAGCATGAAAATGGTATAAATTCTTCTCAAGAATTCTACCGTAATCCAAAGATCTTCAAAAACCTGAATGTCACCATTGGTCAAACAGTTGGGGCCAAGTCTTTAACATGGACATTTCTCAGGTAACTATGGTTAAAATTGCAGGGGACACACTTCAAACAGACAAGCATCATGGCCTCTAATATAACAGACAGTATGATGATGCTCCTCATAACCTGGCCCTGTTTTATTGACAACTTTGTATTTTCAGAGTTTGTTCATAACTAATAAAGTTTAAATAATAATTTACCTTGCCCCGCACATCTTGTTTTAAGTGAAACGCTTACTATCATCCTGATCATTTCAGTCGAATGGTGGGGTCCTCCATTGTTTTTTGCTATTTTTGAAAACGAGACTTTGCTATTGTTAATTGACCATGGCATTTCATGCATGAAACGATGACACTTGTAATTTTATACCCTGCATGCAGAGGACTAAATTCCCTTTAATTTGATATATGATAATCTACCACTTTATCGTACATTAATATTGAAATATTTCAACTTATACAAGTGTCCAGTTTTCTTTTGAGCGTGCGAGTATACATTGTACAACCATTCATCACTTTTGCGCATGTCAAAAAAGTTTTCTAAATCCCTTTCATACTACTTGCTAAATAATTAATTTATGAACACTTTGTTAAACCCAAGCTCGTTGAAAACGGGGGGAAATGATATCAATTGTATAACCAACAAAGTAAACAAAAAAAAACTGCCAATCTATCGGAACAAAAACCGAGAAATACATCGGGTTGGATGTGTCAGCTTCATTGTTTGCAAAAACGAAATCCAGCTGCCGTGCTCTTTTTTTTAACGGCATCATTAATCATCAATTGTCTGAAACACATTAATTAATTGAATCTTGGCAATATATTTAATCAAAGGGGAGAGAGCACGGTACCCCCAACAAATAATTTGTGAATTATGTGGAAGTCCATTATTTTATTATATTTAACGAAGTCTACTTTTTAAAATGTAAACAAATTATGTGTTTCAAGAGCATTTCATTCGAATAAATCATTACTTATATCAAATTGTCATCATGGTTTTGAAGATAAAGACATAATAATTCATATTGTTCAACGGAGAACCCATTCCTTGCCAAGTATACCGGCATGACTGTAAACTACAGACCCTTCCGACAAATGTCTAAATGTACTTAGTAGTAGTACAAGTTTTACGTATCAATGGTAATCATGTTTCTGGAAACTCCGTTTTTTTTCTTGTCATTCTGGGGAAAATTTAATACTAAATACTGGATCAATTTCAAATAATTATCACGGAATGAGTATGGTGGTGTATTACCTGGCTCACTTTAAGACTTGTGTTGTACCGATAAAATACAGCACTGCAAATATATAGCACGCTTGCACACCGCTCATCATCGCATTGTTCGCGACTCATTAATCTTTATAGCACCATTAGTCTAATCCGTAAATGTTATTAAATTTACGGCTGTATTGTCATCATCTTTTTGTCACTGTAATAAATGAATCTAACAAAATATAAGGAGTATTATTGCATCTTTATTCAATAATAATCATCTTCAAAATTAACAAAATTCACTTCGCATTCTCCCCTTTGATAGCAACCGCGTGTCTTTTTAATATCTATATCGTGATCCTGGAGTTAGTAAAGTAAACAATAACAATAACAACATTTTAGTTTGGTATACTGTCGTTCAAATTGATTATCTTTCGTCAAACTGATACAATTTCCATATATACAATGACTGTAATGCTCGTTCATTTTTAAGAGTCATCATTATTGTTCAATGAATAGTTGAATGCATGGCGTCGATCACGGGGTGATGGCCTGTATTATTATCCCCCCCCCCCCCCCCCCAATATTTGGGGTTCAAAAATATATAATAACATTAAAATAAAG
>JBAMJV010009070.1:0-81272 GCA_037951105.1 Echinarachnius parma | reverse complement strand
ATTTTGTAAATACATATATCTGGTATATTAATAAGCAGAATATCAATCCAGTACTATGATGTCATATGTTATTACCGTTCTTCCTCTGCTAAATAAATCATTGCGAACTATCGAAATATGAATTTCATTTAGTTGAGTGTCGTTTATATTATTAGGTTTTTTTTGTGTTCATTATTGAGGTTATGCTAACATCACTCAAACCTGCTCTAGAGACCACCTGTGTATAAATATCACCTGTATATAAATATCACCTGTCTTTATTAAGGACCACTTTTTTAGTATTTCCTTTCGAGCGATTCCAATGTAAATGGAACCTATCTATGGAGACCTCCTGCTGATAAACATTTTCTGCCTCCCTTAGGTAGTCAGGTTTTACTGTAATCTTAACATCGATTCATATTTATTGGAACATGGAGGGGCACGTGGACATTTTTTTTGTTTGGGGGGGGGGGGGGGGTGGGCAGGGGTGGGTGTCCTGTAAAATGCCTCTTCATTGAAGTGATGCTCGTTAATGTCTGCATATCAGCAGCATAACCATAAATTGACCAACGTGGGGCGTAGTAATACATACATAAAATACATTTAAGACTTGGACAATCTTCGAAAAGATGTTCTTCCGTACAAGTTGTGTTGTACCTGACCGGTAGATGGCGCGCTCAGACATGTGTCTACAGAACCGTGGGTTCCGTACACCCATTTAATGTATAATAATAATAATAATAATAATAATAATAATAATATGACAAATTTATGAAGCGCTTAATGCAAACAAGCCTCTATCGGCTTTAGAAAAGGAGATACATAATATATAAATAGAGAGGGGTTCGAGCTATGGCTGATAATGTTGATTGAAGATATACTTTTTAGATTATCTTTGAATGATATTCATAGATGAATAATCAATAGTCGCGAATATACGGTTGTCACTTCATACATAATAATCAATCAAATAAAAGTAGCAAAAAAACACAAACATTTATGACACGGATCATTTCAGTTATCTATAAATAGAGTCATGAATTTATTATTACATTTAGACGGACCAGCCGTGATGAACACATTTGCTAAAAATCATAATAAATGTAACCATACATTGACATTTATAGTATTGGTAAAATAATAAATGAAATAATAATATATTCATCCAAGGATATGTACATGAAACAAGAATGCAAAAAAAATACAACAATTAACATACGGGCCAGCCGCGAGTATAAATGAAGAGCTTTCTTCCAAAAGGCGCTATATCCACTTTTTCAACTTTCGAGGAAAAAAGGTTTCTTTGCCCAACTTTGTACACGTGCCTATGGGAAAATGAAAATTGAACTTTCTATATTCTGATTTTGAGAGTAATTTGTCGTAAAATGTGGATTCCACGATAGCTACGTAGCTTAGTAGATATATCGTTAAATCAATTGTTATGGATTATGGAAAGTGGATTTAGCGCCTTTTGGAACTGAGCTCTAATATAAGATTATAATAATATCCATTATTAACAATGTTGAACACACGAAAATGCTAATACATTAACAATGTTACATACAAGCACATAATGACGCATAAGCAGTGTTATTACAATTTGATTGTCATAAAACTCCTTCCATGGATTTAGGTGGGGGAAATTATATAAGTTAGTATAGGATGTCCATGTAATAATAATAATAATATATAGCTTTTATAGAGCGCCATCTATCTAGTTGCCTATTCAGAGGCGCATTATTACCCTTGGTCATCAGGTACAGTTCAAACCCGCACAATTATCCTGTGCACCATCTCAACTCCCAGGGGAGCATACTAGCCCAAGCTGCCCAACGGGCGCTGAAGGCTAATTAACACCCGACCTGTAAAGAGAAGATAATTCGCCAATTGTCCAATTTTCATTCTTGAATACGGGAGAACTAATACATAGAATATACATGTACAGCATTTTTGAATCAGTGCACTCGTATCTACATCATGGAAGACATCGACCTATCCAGTAAGTAAAGAATTATACAAAAATAAAACCTTTGCTATATTTTCTCATGGTGAGGAAAATGGTACAATAGCAACAGCGCTTTACCCTGGTCATATGATACGCTATCAACCCGCACACGTTGTGTGCACAATCAGCACTCACTGGGGAATATTTCAACACTTGAATCATCTTTAAGTACAATCTTGCTCGCTTCATCAAAACCTGTAAGCAGTAAGGAATTAATAATAATTTATATTGATAATATTATCCCTCAAACATTGTCAAACAATTAATAGAACAGTTCTGGTCAAAATACATTTTAATTACCAAAACTAGCACCATATCATTATAAACTAATAATTATAACTCCACCATGCCCGAAAGGTAGAAGGAAAAAAAACTTACAAACAGCTAAGTCAGGTGTCTGTTATTATTAAAAAAGCATTGAAATTTTTGCTGTTTCTGAACCGATTTTGATCAAATAAAGTTTGTTTTATCTTTAAAATCACGTGATCACTTATTTTGTCATTACCTCAGAAATTAATAATTTCTTGAAGCGCCCTCATAACCAAAACCTAAACTATCCGTCTGAGGAAGACAGAGAGCGGCTTTACAGGGATAACAGCTGTCTCATGCAAAAAAATGTCGTTCACATTATTCGCGATCATATTTATTTCTCCCATCATATGGAGCTATATACTGTCTCTCCACTATGAATATTAGCTTTACGACAGAGCGAAGAAATCCACGACCGATTTCCTCCCCGATGTCGTTGCACGAGGCTGCGTCGCAGTCTTCGTCGTCGTCTTACGATCCTCGTTAACCTTGTCATCGACGTGACCATTTCCCCGTGATGAGGTATATAGCGCGCCGTTCTGTTGTTGCGTTGAGGATCGATCCCGTCTTTCGTCCGTGCGAAGTATCCAGTTACTATTTCCATCGATCTCCGTTACATCATCATCTACCGTGCTCATCGATGTCATACTGCTTTCTCCGCTCGTTGCACCGCCCAGGGATCCGTGCTTCATGTCGATCTCCATTGACTCGTCATCTTTCGTGCTAGCTTCGTCAACCTCTTTTCTATCGTCATCGTTTATTCTTTCGTCGTCGCGATTTCTGTCCTTCGCGTCGCGATCGCCTCGGTTCCCGTACCCGTAGTCATCGAGGCTGGCAAGCAGTCGCATACGATGTCGTTTGAGAGCCTTTTGCTCATCCTCGCTCAGGCTCTCCTCGCCCGTCACCAGCTTCGCGGTCGAGCTCGATTTCGTCGTGTCGCTCGTGATGTCGGCCGTCTTCAACCACTGCAGCGTACTCTGGTTCCTTTCGTCCTCGTTACGCCGGAAACTATCCCCTCTCGATGAAGCCATAATCGAGGCCAATGTCGACCCCTTCATGAACTCGCCACTACCGGATGTCGACCCGTCTTTCGTCGCTGTCGTCACTGGCTTAGCGTCCCTACGAACTCGACGTCGATTGCCCGTTACGGTGCTGATGCGGACAATCTTGGGCGACGGGAGCGTCTTGCTGGAATCGCCTGGTTTAGCTCCTATTGTTCTTGACTTGGTTGGCGTATCGTGCAGGATAACATCTGGCAGGGAGTGACAAGAAGTGATTTAGTAAAAACATATTTTTACATCTTATCATGTGATCAGTGGCGTAGCTACGAGGGGGGGGGGGGGGGGGGGGCACAGGGGGGCACGCGCCCCAAAGTCATTTGACCATCAAACAAATAAGGGGGAATATTTTGTTAAATTAAAGAAATACATATAATGTACCAAAATAATGTGTGTGCCCTTTATCGGTCCGACGAAACTACACCACTGGATAGTTAGTAGGATTTGTTTTTAACTTAGCGTATTACCTACGAATCAATAACAACATGCTTCCTACAATGTTGGTTAATAATCGTGTGCACGGGCGTAACGACTTACGTAATACCTATTCATCAGGGGGGATGAATGAATAGATCACCCCCCCCCCCCCAGTTGAATGGGTATCAATGACATGTCTACGCCCGTGATCGTGTGACATCTTGCTTGTCTTACCTTTTTGTTTCCCAGAGGCCATTCATCACCTATATATTATCGGTATACATATCAATGCGTGTATTCAACTGCACTACGACATGTATGAGGGACAGCGGCCAGTTTGGCATTGAATGTATACTGTCCAATTAATGATTTTTTATTTTAATTTATAGGCAGCATCCAAAAAAGTTTGTTATTCGTCAATTTTGCAAATAACGCATTGCAAAGGGAACCTGGTGGACCCTGTACTAACTCAGTGGGAATTGCAAAGGGAACCTGGTGGACCCTGTACTAACTCAGTGGGAATTTCAAAATCTAGCTGGGAACGGGTTAAATGTATAGGTAAGCGAATAAAAGTTCGTACCGGAACTGCCGCGACACATGTCAAAGTTCACCCAGGCCTTGATGTCAGCGGTTAGCTTGTCCATGTATGACGTCATCGCTGCGGGAGGCATGCCGATCAGTCCGGTTGCTATGGTGACGAGGATGCTGAGGTTGCCGGGTAGTACCAACACCTTGGGATCGATTTCGTCTGGATGACAAGCATACAAGAATTAACCCCTTGCCTACGGGAACCGAGTGGATTATGTACAAAGTCTATGGGGATTTTAGAATCTTGTGGGGAACGGGTTAAGAAACAAATATGTCCTAGTCTGGTTCACTAACATTAATTTTTTTGGCGCATTTATACTACCAGACACATCATAGACAAGCTTTTTAATCAACGTGTTTCTATTTAATAAAAACAATGTAATACTCGGAATCCACATTGCATACATGAGTTGTTGCTATGTCAGGACAATCTTTGGCAAATACTTAGGCTGTGTGTTCGAAGGTACTATGAAGATGTTACCAATTGGTCATCTCCTAATGTTGCAAAAGACAAAATAAATCGATTGATTTGTACTGGTTGGTCACCTCTTTTTTATCAATATTATTGTTGAACCGAAAACAAAAATAGAATAAATTAATTAAATATATATTTGTATTAATTTATTGATTGGTTTCGTTGAATCTGAAAGAAAAAAAAACGTGTATGTTATCACCAAGATCCTATGTCTTTCGCGGTATGCTTTGTCAGGAAGCCATTCTGAACCAATGCGAATGATCGATTGTTTTCAAGTTTATTACCATGCACTAGGATAATGGTGCACACTGAGAAAAAGGGGTACAGTTGCATGGGGTGCAAAACGCTGCTAGAATATAGCAGCACCTTTAAGGGTGCAATTCTGCGCTTCAAATTGGGGTATTGGCAGCCTAAGGGTCCATGCGTGCACCCCATAGGGTTCAGACCCAACATTAGGGTGCACAGCTGCACCCTTAAAGGTGCTGATATTGTTGCAGCGTTTTGCAAATTTGAACCTTTATTCTTAGTGTGTTTGGTGTTTGCTCTCTTGCGAAACAATATTATTATGGGCCTGTTTAGCCTAATTTATAACAGGACGAAAATTTCAAAGTAACTTACCATCAAGGACACGGTTTGTGGCGAAGAACCGAACACGTGAAACCTCTTTAATCTTGAAGTCTTCCTGGACGAATGCGGATGACCGACTCGGATCCGGCTCCAGCTGCCCGGCTATCCGGATAACAGTCTTGTCGCTTTGTGAGAACCGGATCTTCTTTGGTCGCTTTGCCTTGGTGCCATCGGATGACTCGATGATATCTCGCATGTACACCGACTGGCGGATATCTGCAATGAGGTTGGAAATCTTGTCAAAAGTTGTCATTTCACGCCCAGAGGAAGGATCAGCTAGATCTGAAGCTCGGTCATTTTTTACTGACATTTTGTTTTATATTGACAGAAATACATTGAAGAATTTTTAAAATAAACATCTTAATACAGACAGGAAGATAGAAGAGTTATCAAATCTATTATATAACTAAAACAATGGTATTTTATATTGAATTGGATGTACATATGCGCAGTACGATATCAGACAATACTTCTGGAATTGAAAGTAGTACTTGCAGGACTAAGTTTTCTGGAGCATTTATATGAAGGCGAAATTTAGCTACCATGCTAAAAATTACAATTTTAATGAGTTAAAAAATTAAATTACCACTTTTCTTTCCTGCCGTGTCAAACTTAGCCCCTGTATGGAGCGGGAAGCTCCAGACCCTCTTGGCCGAGTCCACGGCGAGGACGCGACGCTCATGACCGTCATGGTTGATGCGCAGAATCTGCGAAGAAAAGGGGTACAATACAATCATACAAAATACAAGGGAAAAAACAAGGAAAGTGACGTAATGGAATGGATATTAATGCCGAATGAATGTATCTCAGTTCCTATTTCATTATAATGTATCTTTTTATATCTCGGAGGTAATAGTGAAATTATAAGCTTTTCTAGAGAAAATGTATTATTCATAAACGTGGCCGTTTTCAGGATAATTCAACGAAATAATTACTTTTTAATCATCCAAATGATTCAATCAATAATATTCAATTGGTACTAGTCGTTTGGAGACACAGCGAATCCAGCGGTTTACACGGGCGGTTATGTTTGATAGAAATATTACATAATAATAGATTAAAGTTAAGTTTTAAGATTTGGGGTAAGGGATGGGTAAGGGTTCGAGTTTTGGTAAGAGTCAAAGATTATGATTAGGGTATAAGGGTAGGTATCAACATTTGGGTTGGGGTACACAGTTGGATGATGCATGAACAAATATTAGTGGATCAATTTATTATCGCAGAAGCAAATGTCATGGGACACAGTGGCAAAGCGCCAGGGGGACGGAGGGTGGGGGTGGGGGGGGGGGGGGGGGGGGTCTGCACCTGGCCCTCTCATAATTCGATACAAATACTAACAAACATAAGGGTAAACTATTTTGACGAAATAAAGAAATACATAAGCCCCCCCCCCCCCCCTCCCCGATAATTTCTGTGCCCCCCCCAAAAAAAAAAATCAGTCCGACCATGCTATGCCACGGATAGTTTACCAATGGGTGACTCTGAACAGGATAAGAACACTCCATGCAAGGTCAGCCCATCATCTCCACCGATGGAAAATGAAAGACAGCCCTGCATGTGACTGCGGGAACCCAGACCAGACAGTGAAGCATGTGGTAAACGACTGCCCTCTCCGATGTTTCCCTGATAGTTTTGAGGGGATTCATCAGACAACAGATGCTGCTCTGACCTGGCTGAGAAACCTAGACTTGAATTTATAAATGTGCATATATGTCATACGAAACAAACAAACATGCCACGGATGGGACAATATTCATTACCTCTCTATCCTTGAATTCACACCCCTCGATATTACACTTGACGATCCTCACGATCAAGGGGAACTGATCGCATCCGATCTGCTCGAGCGATATCGGCTGCCGTGAGAACTTGAACTTCTCGTAAATACTCAGCTTATCCATCATGATCGAAACCGACTCAATTGGTTAAATTAGCGATTAGTTATTGTTCAGTAGTTTCAACGATCTTATGGTACATATCATATTAAAGCGAGTTTGGTGTTAATGCATCCGTGTTTTCAACCAATCGACTGTTGGCGTTCTTCTCTTGAGTACTAGAAACGTGTTTTCAACCAATCGACTGTTGGCGTTCTTCTCTTGAGTACTAGAAACGTTAGAATTTGAACTTCTCATAAATGCTCAGTTTATCCAGCATGATCGATACAAAATAAATAGTCAAACTCGCGAATACATGTAGTTCCAATCCGTTTTTTAAAATAAAAATCGAATCGTTGTCGTGCTTCCCTTTACTTAATTACCGCAGTGTCTGTAATTTCATATCGATGGATGTACTAAACTATACATGCATGCAGGTGCATGGACCTTGTTGCGAATGGCAATGTCGCCCAGTCATTCAAATTACTTCAGCGATCTAGTTGAAACCATGTCTTTAATTTCATTTCGATGGGTCTTGCTTCGAATGGCAATGTCGTCCAGGTACTCAAAGCACTTCAGCGAAACCAACTTGGCGCCAACTTGAATGTGACAGTTCCTTGTTTCTAAATGATTAATGTGAGTGTTTTGTTGTAACCATTGGTAACATCAGTTCAAAACTATAATTATAATCGATAGGTGTTCTTCAATAGTTTGAAGACTCTTGCGTAGAACGGTAATGTAGTCCAGAAGTGTAGAACGCTGCTCTGTATTGTGCTGTCGACTGCTTTAATTTGTAAATATATAGGGCTTCTTTATGTACCCTGTACATGTACGTCAAGATTCAACCTGCAGATGAACAAAATAAAAGAAAACAAAAATGTTGTTATTCTATTGTCCTTCATTTGGTGGTCAACGATTCGCATATGATTTCTTGCTAAACATGTTATTGTACACGCCAACACGAGCAAATAATGATTATAATAATCATAATATACAACATTTATATATATAGCGCTTAATAGACAAATAAACAAATAAACAAATAAACAAAAGCAAATAATCACACACTATGGACACTAACATATTATTCTTATACCATACTAACTCGCTTACACCACCCACACATACATGCTACGTACAGTAATACTTAATGGATATAAATTAGCAGATAAAATAAATAAGCAGGGTGCCCATTATTAATCCTTTTTAATTGATGATAATTAATATACTTATATAGGTCTATACCGTATAATTGGTATTTGGTAATGCAAATTACTAGTTAATTAATTGTATCCGATTTGGCGGGCAAGCTCTTTATCGTTTTTTATGCCCTGGTGAAACTGCAGTTTATAAAATGCTCTGTAAATATGTCAGTTTTATAGTTATAGTGTTCATTGTATATTATTGTACGTAACAAAAACGAAAACAAGTACCGTAAGAATTAAAGTGTATGCGTTGCCAGGGCTCTTGTATAGTTACCCTTAATATAGAAATTGACAACTGTATAAGTATTGTATTTTTACTAGAAAAAAACACCCCCATTTATGTTTATCTGGTTGGAAATACTCATAAATTAAAAACCCATACATGCAACTTACGTGATTAAGCTTGCAAGTCTATTATAAGTTAGTTGTTGATTGTTTTAAATCAGCTACGAAATAACATGTGTGCTTTGTAAAAACACTTCTCATAATGACACTAAAACATCCTTATGCATTCACTAACAATGACCCATAAACTATAAATGCAATTTAAAATACGTACATATACATTTACTTAGAAAATATAGATAATAATATAATTGTACACTTATATCAGGTATTGAATGAAATAAACAAACATAATAGGTACTTCAACTGACAACTGAGAAAATAATATATTCATGTAATCATATATCCAATCGTTTCTGCTCGAATCGAAAATTATAATGTATACGCATATTCATGTACAAAATAATTGTACCAATGTACTGCACGCCATGTGATACAGTTATTTCTACTTGGAAAAAAAGAGCACACAAAATTTGATATCCATCTTGCCTCACACCCTTAAGACCCAGTCACATTTCACCGGATAGCGTAAACGGATGCCCGACGAATTGGAATAGACAATTTGCGAAATCAACTTATCCAGTGGTGCAAGTCGTCTTCATTGCTTTATGCACAAACCATTCCGCCGGATAGAACAACGTACATCACCTGACAAGGGACGGACAAGAAACGCATACGAACGGAGACGAACGGATTGAAAATGTTACACTCCGTCAGGCATCCGTTTACGTCATACGGTGATATGTGACCGAGCCTTTAAGATCGATCGGGTGGTCCTGTGTAAATATTTGGCATATATTGCTCATTGACTTAAAGGGATCTAGTAACTTTGTTGACATATGCAAAAGGTGATGAATGGTTGATGCAATGTATATTGTTGTTATATTATATGTCCACAGGGTATTGTGTGAAAATTTCAAGTCAAAAGGACATTGCATGGCCAAGTAATGAGCGAAAATGCAAAGTGATAGTCACTAACTCACTGCACTCACTTTGTACACGGTAAGAAAAACTCCACCAGAGTTTTTCTTATCTGAATACTTCAATCGTACATATCTTTGTAACGAAAGGGAAATTTGAAAAACCGAAACCTGTCCCATGATTTTATTGGTAATACAAATACAACAAGGTATGAAGGAACCGCTAGAATTAAAATTTTATTTAGAGGATTTGGACAATGTTACTAAGTCCCTTTAAGCGTTACTGTCTTATTATATGATTGCAACCTGCTACGTGTTCAGCCTGACTCCAGTTTTCCACGTATTGTTAATCATCCAATAAGTATATATTATTATTAGGTAACATTTGATTATACTTGGTCGATTAAGTATGCACAAAATGATGAATGGTTCATATGGTTGGTATATACATGTACAATGTTTATTGTTGTGATCTGATAAGTCCACAGAGTAATGTGTGAACACATCACTTTAAATGGATGTCATATGGCCGAGTAATGAGCAAAAATGCAAAGTGATATTCACTATTAAACTCATCGCACTTACTTTGCACCCGGTATAACTTTCCAGTAATTAGGCTAATTGGAAATCCGAACAATTTAATCGTAAATATCTTTTTAACAAGAGGGAAATTCGAAAAACCAAAACCTGTTCCATACTTCTATTTGTAATAAGAATACAGCAAGGTATGAGATATCCATTATAAATTATATCTATAAGTAAGTTTAGTAGATTTTGACGATGTTGCTAGATCCCTGAACGATATTTGCTAAAAACTAATAATATGTATCTTATACGTCTATGTTTGTGAAGTGTATATTTAATGTTCACAGCCATAATTGCACATTCCGGTTTTCAACAATCATCATGAATCACTTCAAGTGCGCAATAAAACAGGTTTATTGTCGAAGAAAATGATTAATGTCATTATACCTCCCCCTACCTATATAAAATATGAAGAACAAATAATGAACATGAGCACAATTTTGATTGTCAAGATTGACTGAGCTAATACATTGATACTCTAAAATGTCAAGGTTAAATTGTTGCTCTTCAAATATTAAGTAATATTTTAGTCCTAGTTAAAGCATACATGGTCAACATTTATTCACCAGTTATCTGAAGGAAATGTGTATGGGACTTAATCAAAAAGACCCAAAACAAGAAAATTATATTATTTCACACACCATTTTAAATATCTACCCAACTAATTGTATCGAGCTAAATCTAGCTAGTGCATGATTTAACATTAAATGGCAACTTTACATTACATACTTACATATGCATGCACTGTAGATAAGTGGAGTGACCATAACAGCCTATGTGCAACGTATGTCCGAACTGGTCAAAATACACACCGTTTACCTCCAATAGATAAGTTGTACACACCCATGTAAGCCTCTTATGCAGATGTCACCATGTCATCTTGTCCATCTCTTAGTAATACAAAATGAATGCACTAATAATTGCTTGAATTGCGGCTGTCTCTGATCAAATTTAACTAAATTCACTATACACGAGTATATGAGATGGTATAGATACCAAAATGGTTGGTATATCAACGATCTTTAATAATTGACTATACCTATACGTATAGCGGCACGATGAATAAAAACTAACCGTCAATAATACAATATCCTCGTGTGTGTGCTCCAGCTCATATGCACTTGCAGTGGTATACAATGTTTTAACTGTTTTTTGTCAAGTGGCGAACAAATATACCATACCGGGTTTTTTCCTTTCTTTCAACAAAAGAAAGATTATAATGCTACGTACGTACATGTACTGCCTCAACTCACAGGAGCTTGTTATGTTGTTGTTTCGGTTTTTATTTATATTTGTTGTTCGTTTACCTATTCGTCCATACAGTTGCGCGGCTACAAACGCATTCTATGTTACTATTTATATAATTGTGCGGTAACTTGCTTTGACTGATTATGATATTACAGTTTGGGTGACCCGTCTATGGCGTGAGTCAGAATTAACCGTGATGATTTTGCTGATTTCTTTATCATGGTTTGGTGATTTCTAAGAAGAAAAGGCGATATCCTGCAACTGGTTTAACACAGTTTGAATTAAGGACACTGCCAATGTCCTTAAAGGGGTATTCCCGATGATTAATGACTTATACAATTTGGGAAAGTCATCACTCCCGCGCAATTAAGTCATGCACAGTTCCAGCCTGTTTTCTCTTGAATTTGACATTCTAAATTCCTATACAAATTAAATTCGTAATGCTATTCATTTGTGATTATTATGTCTTTCTCTAAATATTATATATATTCAGATCTCCTTATACCTCGTGAGTCGTTCAAGTTAGTTTGATGTTTGTAAATATCGCTGCACATGACACTATAATGATTCATATTTTATGTAGTATACAACCTTGAAAAAAATAATTCTTACTTACTTTCATGCATTGCAGCTTGTTTATGTAATTTTCGTAAATCTTTAATTATCCCAGTAATTGTTATATCAATCATAATGATTTTAATGTTATCTTAAAATATAAAATTTGCATTAGGAAATATAAATTTAGACATGATGCCTATTGACTTTTGTGATCACTTAATTTGTTAATTGATATATAAAACAACAATATAATTTACTGTCTTTCGTTAGTATTCATGCATAATTCGTGATACTATTCAGGTATTTTATGATTTATTTCATTAATTATTGTATATAATATATCAACGTTCTTTATATCGTGAGTTCATTAATGTTATTTCCATGTTTGTAAATAGTGTTGCAAATGACGCTGCAATTCAGCTTTTAGCTGTGAATGTGACATTTTTGTTGAATAAATACCATTATATATTATTATAACAAGATTTGTTTTGTTTTGTAATTCACATGTATCATTACATTTGCATACATATGGCAAAGTATGAACAAAATAATCATACGGATAATGTGAATACATCTCGGAAAAAGTGGTTTTATTAAACAGTGCTAATTTTTACAAATAGATACACCACGTTATACAAACGTAAATGAAATTAAAACCATAATTATAGGATTTAATATTATATGACAAATCCTAGTAATCTAGCAATGATAATATATAATTTGATTGTATCATGCAACATTATCGATGTACAGCGTTCATAATCAATGGCGTAGCTACGGGAAGAGGGGGGGGGGGAGGGGGAGGGGTGGGGCGGGGGGCATCGGGGCACGTGCCCCCAATCATTTTAAGGACAAACCAAGAACAAAATGAGAAAATCATTGAAACAAATACAGAAATACATTTATAATTATAAGCGTATCCGCCAATTATTTGAAAAAAACATTGACAATCATAAGGAGAACATCCCGGTGAGAAAAAAAAGTACATGAGGTACTGTGCCCCCAAGCAGACCAGACTACGCACCGCTATCATGGCTATCGTTTCATAACTATGCCGCTGCGGTTGACGCCCCACCTCTCTATACCTCTATAGCGCGACATGAGAGCGGTGCCACGGAACGGACCATTGTTGTCATGATATTTTCCAGAGTTATACAAAGACGCCATTATGTTATGAACTTTTTTATTGTTCAAATAGTTATGTCTGAGGACAAACAAAAAAGGAATCGCTGCGTTAATACTAAAGTAACGCACTGTCAAGTGAAAATCATGAAAGCGGAATTCAAAGCTAGTTTTTTTTTTTATAGAGAAAAGGTTATCATGGATATGCATGCATTATTGTTATCATACGTCTATCAGAGTTACAAAGACGCCAATATCACACTTTTTTTTAATTATTCAAATAGTTATGTCTGAGGTAAAGAAGAAAGCGCTGCGTTAGTACTGATGTGGTCGTATGCACTATCAAGATACACCACGAACTATACTGAGTGATTCATCATTTCAGAATTCTAAGCTAGTCTTATAGAAATCATATATGCATGAATAATTGTTATTCTATTATGAGAGTTACAATGACGAAAATTGTTCACATAGTTATGTCCGAGGTAAAACAAAATAAATAAAAGAAAGCGCTGCGTATAGTGCTAATATCAAGTGTACTTTCAGAAGACACCATGAACTTTACTGAGTGAATCATGACAACATCGGAATTCAAAGTTTATTTGAGAAAGAACAGCTACGCGTGCAAAATTGCTATTACATTATGAGAGTTTAATACAAATACGCCAATATCCTAATGTTATTGTTCAAACATAATAATGTGAGAAACACAAAGAACTCACCATGTGGGCGTCACAGCTTTTTCATAAATGTTTTTAATCGAATAAAATGGACCGATGCAAGGTTGATTTGAAGAGAGGCAGAACAGTCTTATTGACGGTGGGGTCAACATCAAATAAGCCAAGGCTTTTGCCCCTAAGCTCCATTGATATTTTATTTTGCATTGTTAAAATTAAATGCATAAGATACTACATTTCGGCCTTTACTTACTTACAACAAAAGTCTTACACTCCTTCCGAACATTTCGGCCTTTGCTGTATCAAAATCTATTGTTATTTCGATGTAACGACATGTCTTTTGATCTCTTTGTCTTTTGCATGTACAGTGCATTACATTTGGTTTTTACAGAGAATTCTAAACATTAATTGAACGAACAAAAAGATAAAGAAGAAAATGACACTCAGACATGCCTGAATATTAATGTTACATAACAGGTGTTGTTGTTGTTGCTGCAAAAATTGGGCACTCGTACCTTTTAAGTTCCTTTAAAAAATACAAGAGAATAAAGGAACAAACGATCCCCTGCACATATCAGAATATAAAATGGTATCAGATGCTGATTGTATTACAGTCTCGGTGTGTTACTTGTACATGCTATCCTATTTGTTTAGTACACTCTGGTGATTCTGGAATTCGGGAGCATCCGCTTATCATTTTAGCTAACTAAAGGCAATTAAGAATTTGTTTGCTGGTCAGGTTAGTAACATTGTCCAAATCCTCAAAATAATGTTTTCACTCTAGCGGTTCCCTCATACCTTGTTGTATTCGTATTAACAATAAAATCATGGGACAGGTTTCGGTTTGTCAAATTTCCCTTTCGTTACAAAGATATGTGCGATCGAAGTATTCAGATAAGAAAAACTCCGGGCGAGTTTTTCTTCTGTGTACAAAGTGAGTGCAATGAGTTATTGAATATCACTTTGCATTTTTGCTCATTGCTTGGCCATGCAATGTCCATTTGACTTCAAATTTTCACACAATACCCTGTGGACATCTGAGATAACAATAATATACATTGCATCAACCATTCATCACTTTTTGCACATGTCAACAAAGTTACTAGATCCCTTTATAGTCCAGTCAATCTAGCATATATAAGGGGGTAACCTCGGCAAAATTGCAACACGGGATTTTTTTTCGGAATTCTGTTCAGGAAACTCCCCTTAACAACCACAAAAAAGTCCCAAGAAATCGGAGTTGCGGAAAGTGGTTTAATTTGCATTATAAAGATAATTAGCAAATTTGCATAATTATGAAATATGGTCAGGGGTCATTTTCTATCTAGGAATAGTACGCTAGTAATTAAAACAAATATTATAAGGTATTTTGGGGGCAAGGAATCCATTTCCGGTGCTCGTTTGCGAGTGCCATATGGAGAAAACCCTGAAATCCAAGATGGCTGCTTCCTAATTTGCATATTTATGAATATTATTGGTTTTCATTGGCTACAGCCTCTAATAAGCAATAATTATAGTGTTTTTTCTTTAATCATGTTCTAAATGTATATCAAAGATACTTCAGCTTGGTTGCCGCCTTTGCAACCTCTTGCAATGCATATAATTAGCATAATTTTATTATTTACCTAATTTGCATATTCCCCCAAATTGAGTATATTGGGAACCCGGAAAGTAAAAATGACGTGAAATACCACTTTTCCAAGGTTTTTTGGGGCAGGAAATCCATTTATGATACTTAATTCGACGTATCACCTTGGCAACCCACATAAATCCAAGATGGCCGTCTTTGGCATTTTAAAGGAGATAATGCTATTTGCCACTTTAACGGCATTTTTTCAGAGCATAATTTGTTCACTGTTAGCACATTGCAATTTAAGTATTCCTATTGCTAATTCGAATAATTGAGAGTCCAAACATTATAATATTGTTCTAATACAACCAAAAGAATGAAGTTGTGTATCATTACATGTGAAAATGTGGGGAGCAGCCATCTTGGATTTAAGAAGGTTGCCATGGTGCTATATGGAAAATAAGTATAAAAAATGGACTTGTTGCCCCCCAAAACCTTGGAAAAGTGGTATAACTTGAAATTTTTAGTTTCGGGCTCCCAATAAACTCAATTTGGGGGAATATGCAAATTAGGTAAATAACCCAATTATGCAAATTATATGCATTGATAGAGGTTTCCAAGGTGGCAACTAATCTGAAATAGCTTCACTACATATTTAGAACATGAATGAAAAATAATAATCCGGAATGATTGCTCATTAGAGGCTGTAACCACTTAATACCAATAATATTCATAAATATGCAAATTAGGGGCAGCCATCTTGGCTTTTAGGGCGTTGCCTATATGACACATGCAAATGAGCACCGTTAATGGATGCCTTGCCCTAAATTACCCTAGTATAATCGTTTTTATCAATATTGTGCTATTCCTAGATAGAAAATGACCCCTCACCGCATTTCAGAAATATGCAAATTAGCTTATATTTATAATGCAAATTTAACCACTTTCCGTAGCTTCAATTTCTTAGGACTTTTATTACGTTGTTCAGGGGAGTTTCCTGAACAGAATTCCGAAGAAAATTCCCATGTTGCAATTTTGCCGAGGTCAAGACCCTATATTGATATTGACTGGACTATAGATGTGTTCGTTGAACTTGGTACAAATTGATTACCATTCTGTAGCCTATAGTTTTCATTCATTTGTAAATGCAAAGTTACATAAAAACTAAAATTATCAGCAACCGTTTCAATAGCTCATTTGCATATTATGCAAATCACTTTAATTACAGGCCTTCTGTTTTGGTAGGATGTCTAACAAAAAATACTTGGTACTACTGACCTGAAAAAATATAGGTTTTATCGTTTGTATTCACTCAACAAGTCCGTTTTTTAATAAAAATGTGAAATATTTTACTATTTTTGTGGACATTAATTTACATATTATGCAAATTATATGCAAATTATGTTGAACTGATGTACGTGTCACCGTGTGTTATGGTATATTGGCTTTTGATACTAGATGTGCACACTCTTCTGGCTATGATAGTGCATCTAGATTTTAAGCAATACATAACTTCATATTGATCCAATCAAACTATATAGCTCATTTGCATATTATGCAAAGTACTTTCATGCTAACGTTTCGATTGAGTGCCACCCTAACCTGTTTCATATCTGACCTTAAAAATATAAAGGCTTTATCATTTGCATCCACTCGATCAAGTCGTTCAACAATATGGAATATTTGATTTTTGGGGGAAACCTAATTTGCATATTATGCAAATTATGTAATAATTACTAGTACGGGTATGCGTTCATCGTGTACTTTATGATCCTAATATTGGGTTGCCATACTTTTCTGGCGTCAATATAGGTTATAAATATTTTTAAACAATTAATTTAATATTTTTACATTCAAACAATACCTAATTTGCATATTATGCAAATTATGTAGTAATTACTAGTACGGGTATAAGTTCATCGTGTACTTTATGATCCTAATATTGGGTTGCCATACTTTTCTGGCGCCAATATACTATACAAATATTTTTAAATAATTAATTTAATATTTTTACATTCAAACAATACCTAATTTGCATATTATGCAAATTAAACCACTTTCCGCAACTTCGATTTCTTGGGACTTTTTTTTGGTTGTTAAGGGGAGTTTCTTGAACAGAATTCCGAAAAAAAATCCCGTGTTGCAATTTTGCCGAGGTCAAGACCATATATTGACTGGACTATTAAGGGAGTGGGTGGTTCAATAGTGGGAGAATGTGGACAACATGACCTTTTGTGGAGAAATAGGGGGAGGGGCAAATTACCCCAACTACGTTGCAAATACGTTACTGTACTATCGTACACATCTGAGTAACCTATATGTATTTTGTTATTTAGACTAATGGAAATGAATAATGGTATTTTGAAAGTGAAAAAAAGTGACTGATAACAATGTTCTTGATGACGATTCATGCATGGTAACAATATCAGTTTATGTCGCAACCTTCGCCCTATGACACAAACTCAAAGTGAGTCACAAACAAGTGAGACAAAGTGAGACACAAAAAGTTATCTTGTATCGCCATATTTTCACAACGGATATATTGGCACAACACTTTTATTATATCCCGTCATAAAATTTGAACCTTTATTGTGAAGAATACGATTGAACACATGATTAAACAATTTAGTTAAAATCAAGATAAAATCTATACAACAATTATTTTAGTGGACCTTCGTTATAAAAAGTTGTGATAAAAAAAAACCGTTTGTAATAATTATGGTCCCAAAGACCTCGTTATAAAGCGGTTCCACTCTAGATAAAGGGATAGTCGAGGTTTTGGTATATAGGGCGCTGCACGAAATAATTTTCTTGTGAGGAAATGAAAAACTGAGTGTCACATTTGAAAGAGTATACAATTTTAATGACAGAATAAACTTTATTTTATCACAATTGGTTCAGAGACGGCTGAAATATCCATAAATATAACCATTTGTAATTATTGTCCCACAATAATTCAATAATTTTGAACCAGCCGTAAACAAAAAAGAAGACAAATGCTTAGACTTTTCAAAATGTACAAAATATGTTTTTAAATAGGTGTTGATGATTTCTCTTTTTTATCAATATTTTAACAAAACATCACATGCACAATTTCAAAATTAAAAATGGTTGAAACCAATGAAGTTTTAACGGCCCTTTTTTTAATAACAGGCATTTTACTTAGTCGTTTGTAATTTTGTACACCTTTCGAGCATGGAGGAGTAATAACTATGTTTGTAATGCAATGGTGCAGGTTTTGGTTACTAAAATTCACTTTGACCAAAACTGTACTCTCTATACCAAAACTCAACTATCCCTTTAAATATTGAAATTAATGCTATCCACGTATAAATATATATCCAAATTCTAATTAAAAACAATGATTGAAAGACCGTATGGATTTATGAAGACCTGGCTCGTATTTAAGGAATTAGAAGTAGTTCCGGATTTTCGTAATTGCAATGTCCAGCCCCCTATTCCGAAGAAAAAGAAAATCGCCTTTTGGATACATATATTAAATCGAACAATTACTGTCTTTTATATTACGAAGTTCAACTGAGTTGCAAAAGCAGCATATTTGATTGCTCTAAATGGAGATATTTTTTGTTTTGCTTTAATATAAACATGACCTTGATGATTATAATTTCAAGTAAGTTAAAGAATGGGTCATAATTATCACCAACTTGCAAAATGACAATTTAACAAAATAATACAAAATTCGAAATAAATAGTTCAGTAATAAGGCTAGATAATAGCACAACTGTCATATACAAACCAAATAACATGGAACCAATGAGGAAATGACGTTTTGATTCAAGCAGACTCTAAATCTGAGCCAAAAATATGAAAATGATGATCTTTAGAGGCGAACAAAATCATAAATATATGCAATATCTCTACCGTAGAATATAAAAATGAGTCCTTATAGTCAATCACCGTATTTCTAGCACGTTGGTCTTCAATCTTCAGGTGCACCGCAATTCCTTTGTATGTGTAGGCTCAACCTGGCCGGAGCCCCGATGCAGAACGAGATACAATCGATTGTAAGTTACAATTGATTGCAAGTCAGATCATGGTCCCGTTGCAGAAAGAGATACAAGCGATTGTAAGTCAGAAACCATGCGCGTTTCAACCAATCAGATTCGCGCATGTAGAACACATGATCTGACTTACAATTAATTGCAACTTTATACAATCGATTGTATCTCTTTCTGCAACGGGGCCCATGTGTTCTAAATTCGCAAACCTGATTGGTTGAAACGCGCAAATTGTCTGACTTACAATTAACTGTAATTTACAATCGATTGTATCTCTTTGTGCGACGGGGCCAGGTACTTATAATCACAAGTAGCTCAGCCTTAACGTATGGGGACATAATTACGAATGGGCAAAATATTACAATTATCTCCAAATTTTAAAATGAGGATTTTATAAAGAAAATAGATACTTCGGTAATAGGGCTAGACAATTTCATAACTGTTGTAACAGAACATATATATTTTTGGTCAGTTTCCATAATGTTTGTTAACATAGTAATTATCATAACGCAGAGTCAATAAGGGACAATTTTTCAATACAACAATTATCTTCATCTAAGGTAAAGTGACTTTCGTGAAAATGATACTCATCAGAGACAGAGACAAAGCATCAAAGTTTTAAAAGTATCTACCATAACATATTGAATGAGTATTGAATGAGTAAAGGCCTCCGCACACCGAGCTGACTCGATCTGATCCGACTGGTTTTCAGACGGTTCAGCTCAGCATACGTTGCTTCAGGACTCCTGTTTTGCCGGTCAAGAGCCAGTCGGAGATCATTCGAGGCTAATTGAACATGTTGAATTGGCTACGACTGCAGAGCGAAACCGACTCTAGCCTGACTGAAAACCAGTCGGATCGGGTCGAGTCGGCTCTGTGTGCGGAGGGCTTAACAGTAGTAATCGCGTATTTTCATCACGTCGGTCTCCAGTTGTTGTGTATAAATTTGAAGAACCTTTTCGAATCGAGACCGCTCATTCCAACGTCTTCCTTGATCATATCTTCCGTTAGTTCTTTCGCCATGTCCCCATCTATACTGTGTTCGCGTATTTGTTGCTCGTACTTGCTAAGGTTCAGGAGACGCATAGCGGTGCATATGTCATCGATAGACAGCCCCGCGAGATCCGGGGGAAAGTCCCGAACGTTTGAGAATCTAGATGATGCGGTATCTGATGAGTCTGTTGCCATGGTTGCAGCGATTTGAGATGTGCTTCCACCCGGTGAGTTGATATGGGGACTAACTGGCGGTGGTCGGGCTGGAGGCTTCGGACCTGAAGGCTTAGGTCCGACTGGCATGACTGGCTTGGGTCCAACTAGTTTGAGTCCAACTGGTTTGGGCCCAACTGGTTTGGGCCCGGCTGGTTTGGGCCCAACTGGCTTAGGCCCCAAAACATTTGGTTTGGGACTTGGCTTCGGTTTTAGTGGAGGTCCTGGTGGTAATTTATGATGGCTCGGGCTAGTGATACCACCCTCACTGCCACCGATGGGTATGTGGACGGTGCCATTAGAAGCGGGTGATGATGACGGGATACCCGGCGTACGCCTGGTGGGGATGCGCGGTGGCGTTCGCATCGGAGTGGTTGCTGATGCCTCACCATCACCTGCGGCAGAGTCATTCATTGAGAGCGAAGTGTCCTCACCTGATGGGGAGCGAACCGTACTCGGGGCATCCCCGATGGATGTTGACTCGCTTTTTAATGATGAATGTCTTGATACTGATGCACTACTTTGCGATGACTTTTCACTCTCTGAATATATTTCAGATGATAGACTACTACTCTCGCTTTCGTCTTGGACAACACCTCCTTCATCGTTCACATATCTCGCGCTTGCTCCGTCTGTACTGTCTCTTCTACCGTCATCATCATCGTCGTCGTCATCATCGTCTTCCCTCTGAGGTTCACCTCGCTCCTCGTTCTCCTCCTGGGACAGGAATGCGAGCATCATCCTCCGATGCTTTTCCTGGCGGATCTCCTCCTCCGTCATCTGGGTCTCATCTTTTCCTGCTCGCTCGGTCAATATCTCAAAGACCGACTTCTTTGGGCCTTCGTCAACCGCGCTGTCTTCAGGAGCGAACGTAGTAGTCTGAAATATAAAAAGGACATGAAAACTGTTATTGTTCACAAGGCAGGCAAGTTTATAGGGTTTACATGGGGTATAACAAAATCTCTATCTTTTCTTTTCCTGCTCCCTCGGATAGTATCTCAATGACCGACTTATATGATGGCCCTTCGTCAGCCGCGTTGTCTTCAGGAGCGAACGTAGTCTGAAATATAAATTATTAAAAAAAGATTAATTGAAGAACTTTCTTCCAAAAGGCGCTATATCCACTTTATCAATTTTCGAGGAAAAAGGGTTTCTTTGCCCAAATTTGTACACGTGCCTATGGGAATATGTAAATTTAACTTTCTTTATTTTTTTAAATTTTGAGTGAGTATAATTTGTCGTGAAATGTGTATTCCTAGATAGCTACGTAGCTTATAAATGTAGATATATCGTTGAAATAACAGACAAAATTATGTTTAAGGGGTTTTAATATACAAATTTATGGAGAGTCCTTTGGCTAGCATTCTTTCCTGCGAATTCGGATAGTATCTCTAGGAACCTGTTCTAGGGTTCTTCGTCAACCTGAATGTCTTTAGGTGCGAACGTACGTTGAGAACAATACTTGTATAAATGGCAGCCTGTAGCAAAATAAGATTAGGAGAAGGCTTATTTTCTTTAAGCTTCGATGTCTTACCAGCATTCTCATCAGTCTCATGTCTCATAAGTAGACATTCTCCCCTTAGAGCCCTTACTGCTACTATTTCGCGTCTTCTAGTAACTAATGGATTCAACATTTATTTTGTGTTTATCTCTTATTGTAGCCTCCCACATAATGAACGTAATAATGTCTTGTCTTCGTTATGCTTTTAATTACCAGGACACCAAACGATGAGTTCGATGAAAAAGACCCGATTGATAACGACCTCTCATCAATGCTGCCACAATATCGTCTCTTCAAGTAACCAATTGATTCGGCATTGTAGCGTCCCAAATTATGAAATATTCCTTATTAATGGTTGGAGGAAGGCTTTTTATTTTTGTTCGACTTACCAGCAAGCCAAACGATGCGTTCGATGGATAAGACCCGATGGATAACGACTTCTCATCCGTAGACCGTTTTGCCTTGCTGCCCTTGCGCCTCTTCATGATGCTGCGACTGCCAATGGTCACCGAGACCGTGGGCGCCTGCTCCTCGTAGATGCTCGGCGACCGTTTCGACTTCGACTTGGTTTTCTCTATGAAATAGTAGACCTGGATGTCTGCAGAGAGTATACAAACAAAATTAATTTGATTTATTTTGATTGCATAAAACGATCACTTTGTTAAGCCTGTTAAACAAAACTAGTTATTAACAGTATCACAATTCACAACGGGTAAAAAAGAACTATAAATTAGATTAATCCACACACATAACAAATTTGAATGATAAAAGTGAGGGGATATTAAATGTCAAATTCTATTCAAACATATGAACAGTTGAAACAAGAAAATAATGCACATTATGTCAATGCCAACGTTTTAGTACTCCAAATAATTACAATTTAGGGGAAAAGGAAGTAATAGATAAGCAACTTTTACAATGATTTTACTTAAGTGAAGTGAGGCTTTCCACTACCTTCTGTGCCTCAACAAACCACAGACATTAATTGTGGTAACTACGTTATGGATAACTGCATACATGGCGTAATAGACTCAAAGGGCACGGCGCATACTCAACGTGATCCGACTGGTTTTCAGTCAGGCTAGAGTCGGGACCGATCAGTCGAAGCCGATTATAATTATACACGACTGAATCGGCCCCGACTGGTAAAATCGTAGTCGTGAGGCAACGCACACCGACCCGATTCGACTGAAACCCATTCGGATCGGATTGAGTCGGCTCAGTGCGTGTTTGGCTTTACATAAGTTATGTATGATCTACGTACCCAGGTCGAAAAAACAGTTGAAAATTAGTTGCCAATCGGTACCAGTTGATACCAGTTGTTGGCCAATTGGTTTCAATATGGAAATTGGTACACTGGAATCAACTGAAATCAAATGGAATCTACTGGGACAACCAGTAAGAATCCAGTAAGAACCCAGTTAGGCTGAACAGTAAGAAACCAGTTGAAACCATTAACAAACCAGTAGTGGGATTAACCAGTACATGAGGACCAGTTAAAGTAATTGGTTTCAACTGGTATTTTGAATTGGTTTCAACTGGTATTTCTATTGGTTTTAACTGGTCTGATGCATCTGTCCATTTATGTTTACTGGGAACCGGGAATTTTTAAATGCTACCGTTTGATGCCAGTTAAAACAGTACAAACCAGTTGAATTTCCAACTGGTTTCAACTGTTTTTTCGACCTGGGTACCATTCGTCGCGTTTAGCCTCTGAAGAAGATTCTGCTAGGACCGAACATTTAGGCCCCTATTTAACTCATTTTTTTTTTATTAAACAGGCGTTATTTGAAGAGGAATATTAAAGGCATTTTTAAAGCATTTTGTTGCATCATTGGTTTTTTACATTACCTGATTTTCCTCTGTGCATGTTTAAGTTGACCTTGGTCATAATGTCCTGTGACATGCTGGCCATGTAGTCCTCCCAGAATTCATCCTGTTTCGCAGGCTATCTTGGATGCTATGGTAAACTCTAGGTCGAGGTAGGGCGGGCAGGAATGTCACTCGAGCGTCGATTTCATCTGCAAAAAGGCCACGTATGACAATTGTTCATGTTCACTAACTGCTTGTGTTAAAAATGTATGTTGATCCTTTACATCTGATGCATCTTTTAAACATGAGTTTAAATGTACGTATTCACTGATATGGATTATCCATCTCAATATTATACTATTTTGGTAAACTAGAGAAACATGGATCAAGAATACCACCAATTCTTACGGTGAGAGATTCTTACTTTTAGTCAATTTATATCCTAAGATCGTTAACGCTAACGATAGCCTGCGCCTTGTGAAATAAATAAAATTGTATACCCAATTATAACTGACATCATCATCATCATCATCATCATCATCATCATCATCATCACGACGACGACGACGACCACCACCACCGTATTCATCATTATTCTAGAGCAATTGCATACCATTCTCTATTCTGTTGGCCTTGTACATGCGTAGCTTGATGATCTCCAAGGGCTTGTATTCACCAGCGACGATGTGCGCCGCGCTTGCCCGGTCCTCCCCGCCTGATCTTCACCTGCATCTCCGCTCCTTCTGCGCGAACGAGAACCTTTTGGGGAACTTGCGCATCTCTGCCATCTCACTCATATACATCGTAGTCTTGTTGCCTGAATATTGATGAACATGATGAATGAAAAATATAAAACACTTAGAAGATTAAAGATGCAGAGAAAATTAACGGGGAAAACTTCCTTTCTTATCCCCCTCCTGCACGAACGAGAACCTCTTGGGGAACTTGCGCATCTCTGCCATCTCACTCATAATAACATCGTAGTCTTGTTGCCTGAATATTGATGAACATGATGAATGAAAAATATAAAACACTAAGAAGTTTAAAGATGCAGAGAAGGTTAACGGGGAAAAACTTCCACGTGAACGTTGCCATCTCGCTGCCATCTCGCTCATGTACATCGTAGTTTTTTTGCCTACAAGAAATAAAGAGAGAAGAAATAAACCCGAAGGATAGAAATCAACTTGGGGATATATGCGAGGGATCACCGGAGTGATGCAGCTTTTGCTGATCCCTCGCATATCGATGATCCCTCGCATATATCCCCAAGTTGATTTCTATCCTTTGTCAGGTTTACAATAGCTTCTGACCCACACGAGCAATGTAAATTAAGGGGTTTTCAGGGACGAACACCGTACTAGGGTTTTCTATAGCTCAGTCGGTAAGAGCACCGGTCTAGCAATCCGGAGGTCTCGGGTTCGAATCCCGTTGGAATCCAATTTTCCTTGCTCTTTTTCATTCATAGATAGATCAAGAGACAGATAATCCCATAACTAGGAAGAACTTTCAAGAAGATGCAGGAATATCAGAGAGAACGTACGTTTACTTTCGAATTTCTTTATCTCATTTCTGCGCGAATGAGGCTCTAGCTTTGCACCCATGTGGATAGGAAAGCTCCAGTGATTCCTTTTGCCATTGCGTGCTATCAAACGGGTCCAGACCACCTTAGCATTGATGCAGTCCATCACTATAACAGCCAATGCAGTCCATGTAGTTCATAGTCCTCCTTCATGTTCATACGTGATACTTGGAAGAAAATATCTCTTTAAAAAGCGCCATTCGGTGCTGTCCTGGAGAGGCAGTGCAGTGCCAGTGAAGTGCGTGGATGTGATGTTCTATTTACAGGTGTTTGGGGCTACTTTGCAGGTGCATTTTCTGTTGGTTGTGTTTAAAGTGTCCGCAGAGTGGGAGGCGCCGCCATCTGTATGATGTTGGGCATGGCTGCATCCCTGAAACTCTGGGCGTTTGGTAGCATAACTTATATAGGTAAGATGGTAAGGGGAGCATGTTCCAAAGTCGAATGGATCTTGTGTAGAAAACTGTACAGGTAACAGTCAACTCGACACATCGGTTGATGGTAAGAAAGACGATGTGTGCGAAGTTGATATCTGTTGTCCCTAACCCTAACTCTATTACAAATAACCCTGACATACCTTTCTTGTCGGCGACCTCTAGCTTAGCTCCTAGATGAATCGGGAAGCTCCAGTGATTCCCTTTGTCATCGCGTGCTATCAACCTGGTCTGGACCTCCTCAGCGTGGATGCGAAGTACCTGACATAATATAAAACAGAAAATATTAATCAGTTATTAGCCCTCAAACATGTGTTAAAGTCGTTCTGCATTAACACATTAATATTCGTTCGTTCGTGTCTCCTTAATTAAATCAAGATAAAGTTTGTCCATCTCTTGATGGGCTGCGATGGCCGTCTCATTAACGAGGGACGGGTCGTTATCCGTGCAAGCCGTCCCGCCGCACTGCAGGATGTGGTCCATCGTCTGAGTCTCTCCGCATTCGCATTTAGTGTCTCCTTCAGGGGCAAAGCCCCATCTTGCCATGTTGACCTTACACCGTCCCATTCTCGTCACTAATAGTGATAATAAATTATACGACATCTATACTAAAGACCTCTACAATCCCTCTTCATTCCCAGATGAATCGGGAAGCTCCATTGATTCCCTTTGCCATCGCGTGC
This sequence comes from Echinarachnius parma, assembly GCA_037951105.1. Taxonomy (NCBI): domain Eukaryota; kingdom Metazoa; phylum Echinodermata; class Echinoidea; order Clypeasteroida; family Echinarachniidae; genus Echinarachnius; species Echinarachnius parma. The sequence goes on along the minus strand of JBAMJV010009070.1, from coordinate 54,479 downwards.
TATCAAGCGGGATCCGGACCGCCTCAGACAATCAGACAATATTCATAGTTATCAATCCACGTTCCTTAATTGTCCTTCTACAATGAAACATTATAATTCACGATAGGACATCGACCTCCAACTACAATCATGGTTCTTCATTATCCTGTTATCGAATGGTCCATATCTCCGATCTCATTGAAGAAACTTCTGGAGTTACCTTATCTTCACGAACCCCCTTATATACCCCTATCCATTTTAAAACTTAAAATTAACCATTTGAGTCTATTTAGTCAGCAAATGATACTTTTCTAGATTACGCCAAGTCACCCGCCATTTTTGTTTTATTTGAACCGTGACCCCACCCCCTTTCCGTCAATTTACATCACACCGGTTCATTGGTATAATTCCGGCAAATACCTGGATCCGTTGCGCCGTAACATTTAACCCCAGAATTTCGTTACCACCTTCACTATTATTTAATATGTATCACTGACTTACATCACCCTTATCTAGCGACCTGTCCTTGTCCGGATCACTCGTACACTTCTTCATCAGTTTGATGAGTAGCGGATATCCGTAGAAGTCCGGCAACTCCCGGAGTCCATAGCGCTTGTCCGTCCACATGACCTCCCGGACCCTGCGGTAGTCGATCTCCGTCATCGTGAAGGTCGGTTGTGTGAATCTCGGATACCTAGTAATCAAAGATTGGAACGTAGATATTGCATTAAGTAGGTGACTATCGTAATATCTGCACCGCGGATCGCACTTTTCGAGCAGTCTATAGGCTGTTTTATGGGCTTTACATACCAATGAGCCACTGTGCATTACGAAAGACGCTTAAAGGGTACCATCACCTAAAAATAATATTCTTATAAATGAAAGGTAACATCTTTAGTAGTCCATTCCATCAATAAGTTCAGAAAAATATGTTTCCAGAAAAAATATATAATTGAAAAACGCATCACCATACTACAACACTTGTATATGGGTCTGCATGTACGAAGACGACCTTTGTCCAGAGCGAACGAATCGTCCAGAATTATATTGTCTCCAAACGTACGCGTGAATAGAATTGGCGAGTACGGAACCAGGACAAAATAGTGGTTCCGTATGGTGGTAATGAGTTGCATTGTTTATGAATTACACAGCCCTTTGCAAAATGTTGGGTATCTATTTGATATCACAAAAGGGTACCAACACTTATAAGTATGTGTTGTTCTTTGCCTGGTGGTCCCCTTTAATTATATAGTCTTTGGCATTACGCAACGCATGCAATGCGTGAGCAAGATGGCACCGCGCGTCTGATATAGGAGTCCGAACCACCTTTAATACCACTATTAATTACCTTCCATTTAAGTCCAGTTACTAGTATTGAAGATCATTATGATAACCATGATTACCATGAGAATAATGATAGTATATGCTTAGTATATGTTCGCGTATAAATATATACCCTCCGGAGATCAATATCCATTGACCATCAGTTTGATTATTGCATGTCTTACCTTACTCATTATATAGCCGATTCCCTCCTATAAAGTGTAATTCACATTGATTTTACAAACACGGAAAATCAGGTTCTCGCAGAGAATGGTTTAATCAGAATTGGGAAAGCTATTATTAGTATTTACCCTGCCAGAAAGAACACACTCATCCACAGTGTGAACAGTGTGAACACACTGTGTTTCATAGTGTGGCCCACAATGTTACATTCTGTCGTTTTCTCAGTGTAAAAGACAATTCACACTGTGAACACACTGTGAATTTGCTGAGATACACAGTGTGACGCACCTTTTTACGCACTGTGGCGATAGTGCCCTCACAGTGTGTTAACAGTGTGAATTGGCTTTCACACTGTGAAAACGACCGAATTTAACACTATGGTCCACACTGTGGAAACACAGTGTGTTCACACTGTGTTCACACTGTGGATGAGTGTGTTCTTTCCGGCAGGGATGGCCACTATGATCTATTTATGAACAGTACTAGTCATAAATTACCAACTCACTATGGGTTTCTCTTTAAAATGACGTCATACATGTATGTATGAAGTGGTGAGTGAAACAGCAAACGGAATAGAGAGACTGATTTTATCGGTCTATAACATTACTTGACGACTCAAGATGAAACCTTTTAGGTATAAGTGCCAAAAAACCACTCAACTTTATCAATGCGTGTTATTAATCAAAATGGAGTCTAAAGAGAAAACATTTTTTTCCCTTCATTTTGCAATGCATCATAACATAATGAAACTCACTCATATGCATACAATGTGAAAAGGGCCTTTACTCAAATAACATAGGCATAGTATAGCCGAGGAAAGGACACAACATTTAACATATAATTCAAGTATAGCCACAAAAGGAAGTTTATACAGCATAATTATGTCATCTTGATAAACTAATGAATGTGTCATGTGTCATGTAAAATAGCAAAGGCTATAGGAGCAATAAATAGAATCAAAACAAATTTCCCTTTCAATGTCATTGTTAATTTGTATGATCTTGCCCCACCTCAGTAACTGCAGTATTGTCTAGGGAATTGTTGTTGTTGTTGCTGTTGTTTGGTGGCAATCAGTAAAATGTGACTATTGTTGCCAATTATTTTTCTATTAATTCATTATTCATATATTTTTAAAAATATTATAGAATTTTTATAAATCATCAACAAAAAATGCAAAAACACTTAAAATAGGATTCTGGTGCTCCAGAAACGTGCAATAAGAATAATTTTTAATTTACAGCCTTTATGACATACTGCTCTCTATTTTAAGAAACTTATTGTTTAACAATATTTAATATACATACACTAATACAGTATACACAGCAGATACCTATTTTTTATGTTGCTTGACTGACATAATCTCTTACCAAAATGTTTAGATGACTGTTTTATAATAAATAGAAGTATTATTACATATGAAACTCGACAATTTAATAACTCGTATATGCCACATTTTATGAACGAATTTTTACGTTCAACGATTACTTATGCTGGACCAAAAATTTGGAATGTATTATCAAATGAAGTAAAACAATTTCATTTCATTTATTTATTTTTCATTTCCAACATAATACATTTACAGTCGCATAGAACAAAAAATATATAATTTTACAATTTAAATCAAAATATGAGAAAATAATTTATAAAACTAGTGGTTGGAAATGGAGAGCGCTGCTAAAAAGCGATGCCCATCACTCGCAACCTTTAAACGGAAATGTAAAGATCATTTGTTAAACTCACAGAATTTTTAAGGCCATTAATATACATGTATAGTGTTTCAACTTGCCTTATGTGTTTTGTTTTTTATTGTAGTAGTTTAGCCATGTCCTGTTTTGTTACTGTGTGTGGACTTTGTATTGACACTGAAGCGGGGAAAAAAAAAACCTTTGATAGGTCTAACAGCCTTTGTTTTTTCCCCCACATTTTGAATTTTGTAAACTGCTTCCTCTTCATTTTATTGATGTTTTTCTCAAATATTTATATGGTATTCTTTGTATATTTTACATTGTATCCTCTACTTACACTGTTTTTATTCAGATGTGGAAATAAACTTAAAACTTGAAACTTGAAATAATTTAGCAAAGCAAAGACTCCTATTAAAGATACGATAAATTATTCTTAAGTTGAATAGATAACTGAATGTCATACCTATGACTTAATCAATGTCACAAATAACATTATGACATCCATAAATATCAGCCATGTTATATATAGGTAACTATTTGATGTATATTCAAATCACACAATGGTTAATAGTTGTATTATGTTACAAAACTATATATATTCAGAATGAGTGCAAAACGAAAGCTAATTCAGAACATGAGCGTACGTATTATTGAGTTGAAAAATATTTTGCAATTAAAATCGCCAATAAAGCTTCTCAATCCAAAGTTTGTCATTATTCTACGAGCGACACATCTGCATTTTATAAAACAATAAGTTTGTCAAGCCTTTCAACTATTAAAAGGAAGATCGCAATGACATCATAATAATTTGGTACAAACGACAAAATTACGAACGAATAGGGGAAATCCCAAAGTCGCATGACATTGTGTAATAAATCATATTGCACATTACATATAAATCATACAGCATATTGAGTGATGAAATATTTCGGCACAGAATGAGTCAACTGGTAAATTATATGGGTTATAGAAGTGGGCAGATTTGTGAAGACCATACAACACACGGGGTTCAAACTTAATTTGGAATTCCACCTAGATAAGCCGATCTTTGGACTTTGTTCTTGCACGTAAATTATATTTCGTCCTTCAAATGAGATAGTAATGAAACAAAATGTCAGTATGTGTGTGTTGGCATTCAGGGAGGCGAGGGCTCGAATAAGCCGCAGGACCAGTCATATTTGTTTGTTTGGTTTGTTTTGTTTTATTTCATTTCAACACGGTAAAAAGCCCTTGATCAGCCAAATAGCCTGGTTTTTTGTTAGAGAGGCCGTGATACAAGAACACGATATAATCAAAACTACTATTATAGTCACTGATCACGGTTACATGTATGTATTTATTTGCTTTGAGGTATAATTCATGGATAAACACTCATGTGAGGAAGTATGTACTCGACATTATGTTTTATGATGGTTTATAAACTTAAACTACATTTAGTAAAGCTAAATTTAGTTACAATGAGACGGTGCCCATGCAACCCCTAACACAACAAACACAAACACACAAACAGACAGTAAAACAAACAGACACCCTTAACATACTTAACGTTATAATCCACAGTCACGCTGTATACGAAGTGACAAACTAAATGTTGTGTATAGGGTAGCTTGGGCTAGTATGTTCCCCTGGGAGTTGAGATGGTGCACAAGATAGTTGAGCGGGTTTGAACTGTACCTGATGACCAAGGGTAGTAATGCGCCTCTGAATAGGGCACCTATACATGTAGATACATGGCGCTCTATAAATGATATTAGTAGTATTATTTATACACTGTATAACATAATATTGGGAAGTTTCACCTATATATTTTCCTCAAACCACAAGATGCACACAAATAAGAAAATAAACACATACATAAACAAACAAACAAAACAAATGCATTCATAAGCACTCAAACAAAACACAACAAACAGAGATTATCATATACATGTATTACAAACAATATTTAACTTACCTCAAAAACAGTTATAGGTCCATTATTGCACAGAATACGGAGTGTGTATAGAATAACCCATGTCAGGTGGCGTAGCCTATATGGAGAATGAGATAAACATAACAGGCGTTCGTGATCCGCCCAAAAGTTGTACATGTACTTCCGTGTGCGTCAGAATAGAAATGTTTTGAAGTCTTTCAAAGAAAAGATTGAAGCCCTATATTATAAAGAGAGTTGAAAACTACCTAATAAGTTTGAATAGTAGGGATCTTACGTAATGTATAGCACACTGACACTGTGTAGGGATTACAAGCGCTAAAAACTGGCGTGTGCTATCATTCTTATACAGGTAAAATCTTATTAGCATGCTTCTGTGCGCAGCGGTGATCACTGCATGTGGAACGAAGCTTTGTTATCAACAAGTGGTGGTGGCTCGAACCACTGAACTAAACAAATCTAGAAGGCTGCATAGCGCGCACATTCGTACAGTGGTAAGGTAACTCATGCATGAGATATAGGGCCAAAACAAATAAATTGTTGGATTGGCGTAACCCGCCCGACCTTTAAAATACCGCCGACCCTAAAGGTTTTTTCTGATTTAAAAAATAAATAAATTTAAAAAAATTAAAAATCCAAAATTTTGCGATATGTGTTATTTGTGTGTTATTGTGTATTTGTGCGAATCCTGAAAAAAAAACCTACCTACCTACCCTAATGTTTGGTTGCCCGTTACTCCAATCCAACAATTTATTTGTTTTGGCCTAGGCTATTGCTGTTATGCTTTACCTCTTGTTTTGTTCTTTCTTATTGTAGAGGGGCATACACCAGGGGACACCAGGCCGGTTCGCTTAGTTATTAAACTTTTATGAACACCATTTTAACATGTTTATCATGTTGTTACCGACTTATAGCTATAGCAACAACTGCACACGTTCTTTCTACACATTCCTACTTCAGTGGGCTCACCTCGGCTCTGTGGTTTTTGTAACCTGTGATTGAAAAATGAGCCACCATTATCACTACTATGGTTGCATGGACTTTGAAAGGCACTGATCTTAGTGGTAAAGATCGGTCTGAAAAGCAGCGTAACATGGTTCCTTTTTTAGACTGATCGAACCGTGACGATTTGATATAATTGGGTACAAAGGTCCAGCTTATTTGACTCCTAATTATTATTTTTTATTCTCCTTTTCCGTTTCTCTATCTAGTTTTAGATTTATTAAAGTTATTGTCTAAAACTGAAAAATCCACATAAAGCATACATGATATACAATCATACATTTTTGATCTATACATAGTCAGTAAATATTTTACATGTATTCAATAATCATCGTAATAACAATACTAAGTATACTATATATATTTCGCCTATTTAGCTCTAAGTGACACCGTCTAATTCGATGCTATAATATGAGTTCGTTTTAAAAATAAAAGTGTATACATTCAAGAATAATGATCAATTATATATTTTATTTTCTCAGACAAATGATTAGGTTGTTGCGTCTTTCGAGTAAAATCTTTCAATTCATTTTATATCATTTTTGTAAGTCACTGATTACTATAGTGGACGTGGTGTGGCAAGATTGGTAGAGCGCGTGCCTTCCAATCGTGAGGTCCCGAGTTCAAACCAAGGTATAAGGGGAGGGCCAACATCGAAAAAGTGGCTTCCTTAAGGACTTAGGTTGCCAGATCTCCACAACAAGTTTAAACCAACTTTATTTGCAAGCATTTTTAATGAGACAAATTAATTCAGAGGTCTACCTCAAAAAATTTGTTGCGAACACCTCCAAATCCAAGATGGCGTCCAAAGAAGTAGCTGTTTTGACTTACTATAGACAATTGGCGAGATTTCCCAAACAACACCTGAAATAAGCATGATTGTGCAGTCATATTAAAGACAATAACATTTCCTATAATCTGATACCAAACACAATGGGTTTCAGGATATGTAACACGTTCATTTTTAGCACCAAACTCAAATTTTAGGCCTTTTCCCCAAAAAATATGAAATTATTGATTTACATAATTCAGCATATATCAATAATTGCACTGGGTGTTGAATTAATACTTTTCAAAAAACTGTCCAGTTATATCAGCAATACGCTGTGAAAATTTCAAGTGTTTACCATATCTGAACAAAAAGTTATAATAACTGGAAGTCAGCATTTGATATCGACAAATACAGCAAATTTGTACGATTTCGAACACTATACAGGGTGCCCCAATAAAATGTAATTCTTGTTTACGGACTTAATTTAAAAATGCTCTTAAATAATGACATATTGTTTATCCCTTTTTTAGAAAAAACTTCAGTTTTCTTCTTTTATGTCTTAAATATGCCGCCATTGGTTTGCAATACACGAAAATAGAGTATCGGAAATGTCACTGCAATAATAAATCCATCATGCAAAGTGCACTATTTAGTGCAATATTCGAATGGGAGGCGCTCGTCCTTTACAGTCGGATCGACCATATCTGGATAATTATGTTTATAACATGATTATTATTTGGAACACCACAGTTAGCTAGACTTTTTAAGGGTTCGATGAAGACTTTGAATAGGCTATTATGTTTATCGTAGAATAACTTTTTGTACCACCGTGTACATTTGTAACCATAGTAACAACAACAATAGAAATACAATAAATCATATATCTGGTTAGTACAAGCCGCATTATACACACTAATTTTCGCGTGAACATGGAGGAAAGCAAATCACATGTGAAATAACACCCTTCACCTGCTATTTTTAAGTTTTTTAAATGAATATTGGTTGATTTGGTATATTTTTATCCATAATCGGCTGTTGTTACCATGGTTACACGAGTACAGTGTAGTGCACAAAAAACTAACATTCGGCTTGCTGAGGCTTTTCGGTGTTGTACATATTAGTTTAGCAATTGAGTTTGTTTTGTTTTAATACTGAGTCAGATAATTTGTATAGACATGTATGGTCTCCAGTTACATGTAATAAGATATGAAGGGTATGAAGGGTGCATACCTTGCGATCAAGATCGTGTTCGAATCTAGATACGCTCTGCACATATTACAGTATGTCCCGCATATTGTGTACTTCAGTAAGACACTTATTCAAGATAATGAACATGATCTTGACAATGTTTTAAACACATCATGGACACCCAATATGATTCGAATTCGCAATATGCATGGCATGCGCGTCAGTATGCAGCTGACTGGAATGCTCCATGTGGAGTGGAATTAAGTTCATTTTTAGCGCTTGATTTATGATAAATGCAGTAAAACAAATACAAGACAGACACGACACGAGGGGACACGACATCTATACGGACTACATAATGATGGTGGAATATTCATCATATTACAAGAAATGTTGATTGTTTTTATTTGTTCATAAATGGAATTGAAGGTGTCCCGAGATTGACGCAATCATTTTGAAATACAAATCCCATAATTAAGATTACACATTTTTGAGACACCATGTATAGCATAAGAATTCATGCAAAACTACCCGTTTTGTCGATATCAATGCTGACTTCCAAGAACTATAACTTTTTGTTCAGATACGGTACATACTTGAAATTTTCAGAGAGTATAGGTGCCATAATTGGACAGTTTTCTGAAAAGTATGAATTCAACTGCTAATAGAATAATTGAATTATGCGTAATAATGTAAATCAATAATTTCATATTTTTGGGAAAAAATGCCTAAATTTTGAGTTTGGGGCTAAAAATGACCGTGTTACATATCCTGAACTCCACGGTGTTTGGTATCACATTGTAGGAAATGTTATTGCCTTTAATATGACTGCAGAATAATGTTGATATGAGGTGTCGTTTGGGAAATCTCGCCAATTATCTATAACAATGCAAAACGGCTGCTTTTTTGGACGCCATCTTGGATTTGGAGGTGTTCGCAACAAATTTTTTGAGGTAGACCTCTGAATTATGTTGTCTCATTACAAATACTTGCAATTAAAATCGGTTTAAACTTGTTGTGGAGATCTGGCAACCTAAAGTCACTTTTTACGACTTTGGCCCTCCCCTTAGTATGCCCATCGCGATTTGCTGCTCTCGACCCAGGTGTATTAATGGGTACCCGGAAGGATGGAACGGAGTTACTTAGCACTGTGTGCACTTACGAGGTTGCCTAGCTGGAATGCTCCCCAGGGAGTGGAAAATGTTCACTTTGTGTGCTGGATTGAGTGCAGTATGTATCCGACGACCGTGGTAATAATAGTGATGCCCCGCGAGCGTCCAAAGACGGAACGTGCGCTATAGTAGCCACCATTATTATTATTATTATTATTATTATTACATGTATTACTATTATTATTATTATTATTATTATCATTATTATTATTATTATTATTATTATTATTATTATTATTATTATTATTATTATTATTATTATTATTATTATTATTATTATTGTTATTATTAATTTATTATTATTATACAAGTTTACGAACATGTTACTATTTCTATACAAATATTGTAATACTCATATAATTATGCCACTAGAAATGACGCAAATTTTGATTTACCTCAAATACGAACTACTCTATCTCATATATCCATTTTTCTTTAATGGTCCAATACTTTGGAATTCGCTTCCTGAATATATATACAAATTGTGTTCATTGAATTCTTTTAAACGTAACTTAAAACAATATCTTACAATGCCTTCTCTTGTATAATAGGGATAGTTGAGTTCTGGTAAAGAGAGTACAGTTTTAGTCAAACTGAATTTTAGTATCCAAAACCTGCACCATTATATTACAAACTAATAGTTATAACTCCACCATGCTCAAAAGGAATAACAAAAATTACAAACGACTAAGTAAAAAGCCTGTTATCATTCAAAAAGAGCTGTTTAAACTAAAGAGGGCGCTTTCAAAAAATGCACTTGTTTAAACCATTTAAAATAAAATATTGTGCATGTGATGTTTTGTTGAAATAGTGATTAGATAGAGAGATAATCAACAACTATCTAAAAACCTTTTTGAAAACTTCTGAAAAGAGGAAGCATTTTAAAACGAATGTTAACGGCTGGTTCAAAATTCTCGAATACTTGTGGGGCCCCACATTTATTACAAATGGTTATGTTTATAGATATTTCAGCCGTTTCTGAACCGATTTTGATCAAAAAAGTTTGTTCTGCCATTAAAATTGTATGCTCTTTCAATTTTAAACTCAGTTTTTCAGTATCTCACACAAATTTATTTTGTGTAGCGCCCTCTCTACCAAAACTCAACTATCCCTTTAACTTTGACATACATGTTCCCTTACCCACTCAAAAATGTACCCCTTTTATACTTCTCATTATGTATATAAATTATTTTAGTATGTGTTCAGTCGTTATTTGTGTTTCAATTGTATTTTTTGCATTTTTACGAGTGAAATAAAAATGGAAATGAAATGAAAAATGCTGTCTGAACCAGTGTGTATTACGCACTGTGCGCTATGCGTTCACAAGATGACAAAAATAAACTCGATCGTAATCATGGCCACGACAAACTGTGCATGTTCAACATGCTTGAAATAACGTGTCGATGTGGTCAATAGAACACGTTTGATATCCAATGCTTTTGAGAGTTAAAGAATGGTGTGAATATTGGGTAATTTGTTATAGTTTCCCTAAAATTATAAATAACAGTTATCCTTCGTAAACGGATGTGACTCACTCTGTATTCATTTAACAGTGCAGTCAAACAGTGTGTATAGTGACCTCCGAAGGGAAGTAAGACAAGTGGCCAATGTAGACAGGTGACCTCTATAGACAGGTTCATTCCATTGTTTTTCTCTGCAGGGGATCATGTTTAGTGGCCACTATAGGCAGGTTGGCTGATATAGACAGGTGGCCACTAAGACAGGTTTGACTGTATATCATGAACTCTATTTCAAATTGTTGTTAGGAGGTTCAGATAGAACGTGGGAAATCTACAGATATGCATACAAATAGTGTGAAATGGATGATTCATTGATTATGATCGGTTTATAATTATATTATTTACGAAAACAAATATATTTCATTGGAATACCACAACGGAGGTGAGACATTGGAAATACTATTTCGAGGAAACGTTAGTACAAAGGACATAACATAATGTAAACAGGTTGTCAAATAGGAGAGTTTGAGGTTTTTGTAAACAGTAATGAAGGATGAAGGGTTGCTGGTCAACCTAGTTAAATCATTCCCTTCATTATTTGATAAATGCTTTATAAAAGTGTCAGATTTATTTTCTTTATTACCTTTAATCGTTTTCCCTTAAATGGATTCTCAAATATTGAACAATTAATTCGTAACAGCAAACTATATATTTAAATTGATACAAATATTGTATCATTGTCTCCTCCTAACTATCATCATCACCAGCTCTATCATTTTCTCCTCCTCCTCCTCCTCCTCCTAAGGATCATGATCATGATCATGATCATGATCATGATCATCATCATGATGATCATCATCATCATCATCATCATTATCTCCATCATCATCATCGTCATCATCATCATCATCATCATCATCATCATCATCATCATCATCATCATCAACAACAACATCATCCAAAGCATCATCATCATATCCTATTATTTTTCTCCACTCCACTCCCTTTTGTTTCCCACTAACAAACAAACGAGCAGAATCACAAATAATTATATCCAGGAATGGATTCATCATTTTATTATAATTATGTCAAACTGAGGTCAACTCAGTCGTTCAGAGTATTTATATTTTGACTCGACTTTAATTATGACTTTCAATCCAACAGTCATGATTCCCCGCCCTTTCCAGCGGTCTCTTTGTCTGGGGCGCCTGGGCCCACACTCATAAAACCACACTCGCTTGGTTCCCTTCATAGTCTATTTTTATATGCCTGGGTTAAGTGTGCAACTAGAGATTATGTTAGATGTCAACTAGGAATACATGCTTTTGTAGATAACCGTAGTTGGAGACTAAGAAAACCCGGTCTTGCTAATTTAGCTCAATTTTTTACAAATAGACAGTGCGCTCTTATGAATATAAAGCCAAGGGGTTTCAACAAGAGCTATTTCTACACACAATTCTCAAAACCATCATTATACTTTAGAGAGACTTTCATATTTATGTCTTGAAATAGATATTTGTTGCAACACCCCAGGTGTGCAGCCTCTTGACTTTGACATACTTTACATTATGCAAAATATAGTAAATATTTTCATGCAGTACATATTTGTTGTGAGTAAACATTGTTCATGCATTTACGAACGCGCCATGATATACAATGATATAGATCTAGTCATACATGTCTGAATAAATATTTGTTAAAAAATCTGAGGGATCCGCCTTTTTGGTAAATTAGGATGCAAGTTAAGAATAAATACAGCAAACATTGCCAAGGTAGACTAATTTTCTAACATTTTCAATATATAAATGTGTTCTTAGCAACCGTAGATGTTCCAAGAGGCTTGCCCGACATGGGAACATGTAATGTTTGCAAAGTGGATTCATAGTATACCATTGTATTTATATGGAACAGGCTAATTGAATAGATAAGTATAAGTATAAAATAAAAAAAATAAAAATAAAAAAAATGCTTTCAAGATTATTATATACAATTATTGCAGTGGATAAGTTTCTATTCGGACTCATCCCTATTACATGTTATTAGATTCTACTTCAGCGGGTTTCAGCAAGTATTGTCTACAAACAATTGTTGTGTATAAATGAGATTACTAGGACAATCTCTATACACCTACTATCGATTCTATGAATCATACACATGACTGATGCAGCATGATTGAAAAAAATACATTTGTATTGTATTGTTATACTTGTAATTTCAAGCCGAATAAAGTGCATGTATGTAGTTGGAATATGACAATTTGACCCACGAACATGACAAACGACGGTAATAAATCAAGAAAAAGATGGCAACAACATGACAATTTACCAGATTCATTAGTATTTTGAGCAGTTTGAGACCTAGTCCTCAATTGGTCTACGGTTGTGATGACGGCCAGTCCTCACATGGAAAGGTCCGTCTGAAATTGTCTGCCCTCATCGTTGAAAACATTTACATCTTGTGCTACTTACACGCAGTCCGCATGGAATCATAATAATCTTAATTCTTTGAAATAATTGTCTACTATCTACTGTAGTAAAAGTCAGGTTGCTTTAAGCCCGGCGCAGGAGAGCCGACACGACCCGACCAGACTGAAAGCCATAGTCGGTCCGATTCAGACGCGGCCGATTCAACATTTTGAATCGGGCCCTATTGGCTTCCGACTGGCACTTGTTTAAACCATTTAAAATAAAATATTGTGCATGTGATGTTTTGTTGAAATAGTGATTAGATAGAGAGATAATCAACAACTATCTAAAAACCTTATTGAAAACTTCTGAAAAGAGGAAGCATTTTAAAACGAATGTTAACGGCTGGTTCAAAATTCTCGAATACTTGTGGGGCCCCACATTTATTACAAATGGTTATGTTTATAGATATTTCAGCCGTTTCTGAACCGATTTTGATCAAAAAAGTTTGTTCTGCCATTAAAATTGTATGCTCTTTCAATTTTAAACTCAGTTTTTCAGTATCTCACACAAATTTATTTTGTGTAGCGCCCTCTCTACCAAAACTCAACTATCCCTTTAACTTTGACATACATGTTCCCTTACCCACTCAAAAATGTACCCCTTTTATACTTCTCATTATGTATATAAATTATTTTAGTATGTGTTCAGTCGTTATTTGTGTTTCAATTGTATTTTTTGCATTTTTACGAGTGAAATAAAAATGGAAATGAAATGAAAAATGCTGTCTGAACCAGTGTGTATTACGCACTGTGCGCTATGCGTTCACAAGATGACAAAAATAAACTCGATCGTAATCATGGCCACGACAAACTGTGCATGTTCAACATGCTTGAAATAACGTGTCGATGTGGTCAATAGAACACGTTTGATATCCAATGCTTTTGAGAGTTAAAGAATGGTGTGAATATTGGGTAATTTGTTATAGTTTCCCTAAAATTATAAATAACAGTTATCCTTCGTAAACGGATGTGACTCACTCTGTATTCATTTAACAGTGCAGTCAAACAGTGTGTATAGTGACCTCCGAAGGGAAGTAAGACAAGTGGCCAATGTAGACAGGTGACCTCTATAGACAGGTTCATTCCATTGTTTTTCTCTGCAGGGGATCATGTTTAGTGGCCACTATAGGCAGGTTGGCTGATATAGACAGGTGGCCACTAAGACAGGTTTGACTGTATATCATGAACTCTATTTCAAATTGTTGTTAGGAGGTTCAGATAGAACGTGGGAAATCTACAGATATGCATACAAATAGTGTGAAATGGATGATTCATTGATTATGATCGGTTTATAATTATATTATTTACGAAAACAAATATATTTCATTGGAATACCACAACGGAGGTGAGACATTGGAAATACTATTTCGAGGAAACGTTAGTACAAAGGACATAACATAATGTAAACAGGTTGTCAAATAGGAGAGTTTGAGGTTTTTGTAAACAGTAATGAAGGATGAAGGGTTGCTGGTCAACCTAGTTAAATCATTCCCTTCATTATTTGATAAATGCTTTATAAAAGTGTCAGATTTATTTTCTTTATTACCTTTAATCGTTTTCCCTTAAATGGATTCTCAAATATTGAACAATTAATTCGTAACAGCAAACTATATATTTAAATTGATACAAATATTGTATCATTGTCTCCTCCTAACTATCATCATCACCAGCTCTATCATTTTCTCCTCCTCCTCCTCCTCCTCCTAAGGATCATGATCATGATCATGATCATGATCATGATCATCATCATGATGATCATCATCATCATCATCATCATTATCTCCATCATCATCATCGTCATCATCATCATCATCATCATCATCATCATCATCATCATCATCATCAACAACAACATCATCCAAAGCATCATCATCATATCCTATTATTTTTCTCCACTCCACTCCCTTTTGTTTCCCACTAACAAACAAACGAGCAGAATCACAAATAATTATATCCAGGAATGGATTCATCATTTTATTATAATTATGTCAAACTGAGGTCAACTCAGTCGTTCAGAGTATTTATATTTTGACTCGACTTTAATTATGACTTTCAATCCAACAGTCATGATTCCCCGCCCTTTCCAGCGGTCTCTTTGTCTGGGGCGCCTGGGCCCACACTCATAAAACCACACTCGCTTGGTTCCCTTCATAGTCTATTTTTATATGCCTGGGTTAAGTGTGCAACTAGAGATTATGTTAGATGTCAACTAGGAATACATGCTTTTGTAGATAACCGTAGTTGGAGACTAAGAAAACCCGGTCTTGCTAATTTAGCTCAATTTTTTACAAATAGACAGTGCGCTCTTATGAATATAAAGCCAAGGGGTTTCAACAAGAGCTATTTCTACACACAATTCTCAAAACCATCATTATACTTTAGAGAGACTTTCATATTTATGTCTTGAAATAGATATTTGTTGCAACACCCCAGGTGTGCAGCCTCTTGACTTTGACATACTTTACATTATGCAAAATATAGTAAATATTTTCATGCAGTACATATTTGTTGTGAGTAAACATTGTTCATGCATTTACGAACGCGCCATGATATACAATGATATAGATCTAGTCATACATGTCTGAATAAATATTTGTTAAAAAATCTGAGGGATCCGCCTTTTTGGTAAATTAGGATGCAAGTTAAGAATAAATACAGCAAACATTGCCAAGGTAGACTAATTTTCTAACATTTTCAATATATAAATGTGTTCTTAGCAACCGTAGATGTTCCAAGAGGCTTGCCCGACATGGGAACATGTAATGTTTGCAAAGTGGATTCATAGTATACCATTGTATTTATATGGAACAGGCTAATTGAATAGATAAGTATAAGTATAAAATAAAAAAAATAAAAATAAAAAAAATGCTTTCAAGATTATTATATACAATTATTGCAGTGGATAAGTTTCTATTCGGACTCATCCCTATTACATGTTATTAGATTCTACTTCAGCGGGTTTCAGCAAGTATTGTCTACAAACAATTGTTGTGTATAAATGAGATTACTAGGACAATCTCTATACACCTACTATCGATTCTATGAATCATACACATGACTGATGCAGCATGATTGAAAAAAATACATTTGTATTGTATTGTTATACTTGTAATTTCAAGCCGAATAAAGTGCATGTATGTAGTTGGAATATGACAATTTGACCCACGAACATGACAAACGACGGTAATAAATCAAGAAAAAGATGGCAACAACATGACAATTTACCAGATTCATTAGTATTTTGAGCAGTTTGAGACCTAGTCCTCAATTGGTCTACGGTTGTGATGACGGCCAGTCCTCACATGGAAAGGTCCGTCTGAAATTGTCTGCCCTCATCGTTGAAAACATTTACATCTTGTGCTACTTACACGCAGTCCGCATGGAATCATAATAATCTTAATTCTTTGAAATAATTGTCTACTATCTACTGTAGTAAAAGTCAGGTTGCTTTAAGCCCGGCGCAGGAGAGCCGACACGACCCGACCAGACTGAAAGCCATAGTCGGTCCGATTCAGACGCGGCCGATTCAACATTTTGAATCGGGCCCTATTGGCTTCCGACTGGCATAATCGGAGTCTTGAGGCAACGCACACCGAGCCGATGCGACTGAAAACCAGTCAGATCGGGTCGAGTCGGCTCTGTCTGCGCCGGGTTTTAGACCTACACTAGTCGCGTGAGACAATGATATACAACAGTAAAACATTTCAAAATAAACAAATTTGTGTTCATTCTTTGATTCATTTTCCTAAAAATGGAGGGGAAATTTTGTATGACATAAAAGCTTATCATTTTGTGCAGAAGTTTTGATGATATCTGAAAGTTAAAAAAAAAAGAATTTCTTTCTCATGTTTCAATCATTGAATAGTTGACAATCATTTAATGTTTCAAGTATATGTGCAATAATCATACACCACAAGTTTATATTAGTACAAATTCTCATCGCAGCGGTTTCTGCAGTGGTTCAAGAACTGCTAGTAGACATACATCAGGGCTCCAGTACTGTCGTGATAACGGCGAGTCCATTCATTCCTAAATCTGCCATCATGACGTTTGAAGAGAGCATGCGTGATATGTATCTTAAAGAGCATCAAGCGTGGGGATGCTACACAGCGGGTCGCCATTTTGAACTAGGCTAGTTTGCGCGCACCGCATGACACTGAGCTAACGTGTATCACGCACCGTGCGTAACGCGTACGCAAGATGGCGCCGCGCATCTGATTTGACGAATCTGAACTACCTTTAAAGTCTCTGGAAACTGTCCGATTATACTGCCTACTACTTTGGCTGTTGGGTGCGAGTTTGTTTCTTTGATGCCTACACCGTCCTGAAGAGTGCGAGAATTGCGGCGGTTATGTGAGACCTTTTAATTATTACATAAAGATACAGTGGTTCGGTTCAGACCTTCACGCATTGATAAAGATATACGAGGGGCGTTGGTAAAAGATGTACGACATTGCTCAGATAAGACCTACACTGTCCGGTTAATACCAATAGGTTATTCGGTTAAAAACGACATGGGTCGGTTAAGACCTGGATTGTACAGATAAGAGCTGTTTTATTCGGTCAAGACCTAGATTGTTCGGTTAAGTTCGGCATTGTTTCGGCTATTATTATTCGGTTGAATCCTACATCGGCCTCCAGTTATGATGGATGAATCTCATCCACTTCTTGGCTGCCAGTCCACTCATGCCAAGGTCAGCCTTCATCATGTCCTCAGACAGTTCTTTAGCCATCTCTCCGTCAATGTTCTGCTCCTGGATGCTTCCCTCATACTCTCCCAGGTTCAGCAGGCACAGAGCCGCGCACATGTCGTCTATGGTCAAGCCGACCAGGTCCTCCGGGAAATCCGTGATGCGCTCGAAGCGCATTGATGCGTGACGGGTGTCCGTTGTCATGGTTGTGTGCGCTTTACCACGACTTCCGTACGTATTAGCGCGCGCGCGCGGAGCGGGTCTGGGCGCCATCGACACGTTCTTTCGTGGTTTTGGCTGCGGCTTCGACATGTTCGTTGCCGTGCTAGCGCGTTGGCGCGGTTGAACCGGACACTGGTTTATTGAGTCGCTGACGTCAACACTAACTGATCTAGAGACCGGCATCACGGGATTGATAATGCCCAAACTTAGCCTGGAATCTACCCGCAGTGGGATTCTTGGTGGCACGCGCCTCTGTGGTGAATTTTGGGCGCCGGTGGTGACGTTGGATTCGGGAGCAAACGAAGGTACTGGCGAGCCGTCTCCAGGTGAACGCGGTTTTTTGGCGATTTCTTCCATCGACAAAGGTTGACTCGATATAGACACTTCATCAACTTTCTGCGTTTTCTGACTTGGTGTGGAGATCATTTTAGCCTCCGATGTTTCCTGAAGCAGTGCAGGTGCTTTATCAACATTCGCTGTGTTCAGAATTAGTGGCCCTCTGTCTAACGCTGATGCGTCTGTAGCCTTTGACGCGTCTACATATTCAGACGTCAGTTCATCTTTTGTCGCCGATTCAACTGTTGGCACGACGGTTGAATTGTCTGTATCTGCTGACCCGTCTTTAACGTTCAACGTGCCCTCATCTTTTGGCACATCGAGATTGACCTCTGGATCTTGTTCTTGGGCATCACTGATTGAGAATGATGATGAGGACGTTGGAAGTGACGTCGATGCGGCCGCTTGTTCGGCATCGATGGGAAGGTCAGAATCTGCAGAATTATCCACACCAAGACCATCTCCTTCTCCTCTTGCTGGTGACGCCGTTTCGGCTTCACCAAACAAGTCATCGCTGTTAGTATAACTGCCAGAATAACTACCTTCATCATTTCCATCCTCAACCTTTTCACTATATTCACTGTCACGAATGAACTCGTTATAATATCTACTGCTGTCAGCATCGAGATCATCCTCTTCTCCTTCATCGTAATAGTCCCCATCTTCGTCACCTCCCCCTCCTTCTGCTTGTTCTGCTGTTTCCACACGGGAGTCCACACCTCCCGCCTCCCTCTGTTGCCATGGTTGCGGGATGCCATCCGTCTCCCGTTCCTCTTCTTGTTCCAGCATCATCAGCAGCATCCTGCGGTGCTTAGCAACGCGGAGTTCATCATCTGTTAACCCCTCGTCGTCGATGTACAGAGAGTTCCGGAGGGTCTCCATGGGAGTTTCCTTGGGTTCATTCTGCTCCTCCTCCTCTGCTCTCTCGGTCTCCGTGACGTCCTGTACTTGGTCAGGTGTTGCCTGCAGAAAAGGAGTAGTAAATAGATATATAGAATAAGAATAATTCCATAGCAAATCATCGGGAATTAAGACATTTCTCATGTATATATATATGGTGCATTCACCAACAAACGAAAGAAGTTCTTTTATGGAGACATACGCTCTGACGGCACGAATCTTGCTGACCGGGTGCTTGTTTATGTTCTCCCCGATGGTGACGGTCATCAGGTCCGTAGTCATCTCCTGGGTGTAAAGCGTAAGAACCTCCGAATATCATGGATATTGGAAACTGTAATGGTTTGATCAAGGTTAATTGTATAATAACCTACGAAATGTACTACCACAACTAGAACATACCTGACGGGAGGGACTTCATGATCACCTTGGGGTTGTTTCACAAAGATCTTAAGTTGAACTTTACTCTAAGTTGGACTTAAATATTATGGAAAGCCGTTAGTTTCTTAGTAACAAAATGAAAAAGGTTTTTTTTAAGACATAAAATGTTTATTCAAATTATGGTAATATTTTCTATTATCAAGGTGATTCCATGTTTTTGATTTAAAATGTATGCAATTTATACGTGCATTCTTGCTTTTGAATATTCCTTTGTTTTGTTTTTATTCCTAGGCAACAAATGGCTTTCGATAATAGTTAGGTACAACTTAGAGTTAAGTTCAACTTAGAATCTTTGTGAAACACCCCCTGATGGTGACGATCATAGTCTGCTTGGTTTTAAGCGTATGAACCTCTGAATATCAGGTATATTGGACATTTTCAAACCGTTATGGTAAAATAACATATGACAGGGACTAGCACAACTAGAGGGCTCCATTGCCCTGACGGGAAGAACTCTGCTAACAGGACACTTCCTCCTGATCCCCCGATGGTGACTGTCACCAGGTCATAATCAGCTCCTCAAAGCAAAGCGTATGAACCTCTGAATATCATGAATATCGTAAACTTTCTAACGGTAATTGTAAAATGATCTATGAAAGGGAAAACCATAACTAGAACGTAACATAGCCCTGAAGGGAGGAACTGCACTGACTGGTTGCTTCTTCATGATTCCCCCGATGGTGAGGGTCACACCGTAGTCGACTCCTTTGTATTAAACCGACGACCCAACGAATATTATGGATACTTGAAACCTTCTAACGCTGACGATTTAAAGACTTTCCGTAATCAAATATTCTACAAAATGTCCCCACACAACTATATAGAACATACCGTGGTACTGACGGGAGGAACTCTGCTAACAGGACGTTTCTTCATGATCCCCCCGATGGTGACGATCATTGTCGGGACCTGGGCCTCGTACAAACACGACACGCTCTTGGGTCGGCTTCTCTTCTTTGGGAACTCGTAGATCAGGATTTCTGGCAAGGAAAACAAAAAGGAAAAACGGAGCATACAAGTAAGTAGGTGTTTCACCAACAAGTACAGTTAAAATGATGGAAAGCCATAATTAGTTGATGTGTGGAATTGATATATGTTTGTTTTGTTATTATATACATCATTAAATATTATGTATCTCTTCTGCCTTTCATATTTCTATATTCCCCACAGAGGGAAACGTTTCTGCTGTTAAAATGGTAACATGGCATGTTCTGGTTATAAATGCCCTGCTATCCATAAACAAATAGAGATGTCTAACCCTAACCAAATCCCTATAAATCATAAACCAACCCTTATAATGATTCTAAACATAAACATAACTCAAACTCAATCACCGTAGAAAATTGTTCATAGCTGAGACCAAGTACCGTAAAACATTTCTTCGAGGCCGAGACCAGGACCAGCCAAAAATTTTCGAGGCCGAGACCAAGACCATTGGTTGGTTGAGATTCCTGTACGCGGGGGGGGGGGGGGGGGGGGGGGGGGGATGTCCGTAGAAAATTTCCGAGAACAAGTACCTTCAAAATTTTAGAGGCCGAGACCAGGTCCGGTCAACAAATTTCGAGGCCGAGACCAAGACCATTGGTTGAGAATCCTGTAAGCGGGGGTGTCCGTAGAAAATTTTCGAGGGGGGTTCCGTAGAAAAATTTTGCAGCCGAGACCGACAATTTTCAACATTTTCTCGTTACCTCATTGCCAACCCTAACCCCCCCCCCCCCCCCCCCCCCCCCCCTGGGTACGCCTATGTGAACCTGACACAACCCGAACGATAATAACCGTACCTGATTTCCCCCTGTACATGTCCAGATTGATCTTGGTCTTGATGTCACTCGTCATGGCGTCCATGTATTCTTCCCAGAATGCACCGGGCTCGCCAGATATCATCGTTGCCACGGTAACCTCCATGTCCATGTAGGCGGGGAGGAACACGACATGAGGGTTTACCTCCACTGTAAGGAGAGAATTAGCATGAATTATTAAGAATGAGAAGTATGGATTATATATGATAAATTAGACAACACAAATAACTGTAAGTGTCCATTCCACCTAAATGAAACCATTTGAACGTGTGTAAGAGACGATCTTGATAACAAATAAAATTATTTACTTCGAGTACATTATAATCATGCATATTATTTTACAAAATGATAGAGATACGCAAATGAACTTTCCTGCAAAAAGCATCGCAAAATAGACATTTCTGTTATTCGGTTTGACATTGAAGATGCCAACGGGGATGACATCTTTGCACTGGAAGTAACTTTCTGTTAAAGATGTCTTGTGATCTTCACCGTTGATCTTCAGCTAAATGGCATCCTTCCTGGGCATAAACACTTGTTCAAATACCTTCTACACACAAACAACAGTTCTGCTTACCTTCAGTAATACGATTAGTCTTGAAGATGCCAAATCAAATTACGTCTTTACCTTCGATGATAGGTCCACTCGATGTCTTGTGATCCACTCCATTGATTCTCAACTACATGGCACCATAAGTGTGAATACACACCCACACCCCGATAAACAACAACCTACATGGAACACGCAATATGAAGACATACCTTCGGTAATTCGATTCGCCTTGAAGATGCCAATTCTTATGACGTCTTTGCACTGGAAGTCACCCTCGATGATCGGGCCGCTCGATGTCTTGTGATCTTCACCGTTGATCTTCAGCTGCATGACATCCTTCTCAGCGAACCGGAACTTCTTCAGATTCTTGGGAAGCTTGCTGTCTCCAACCATCTCACTCATGTACATCGACGATCGCCGTCCTACCGTGGCAAGAATGTATACAAATTATGTGGAAACGTCGTAAGTAACGCGTCATTTTCATAAAACACAGACAGAAAGATCTAGGCACTGTGGCTGAAAGAGATAAAATCTACTGTAAAGTTACACAAAATTGGAAGTCAGACCATGTGACTATAAAATGCGCAAATCTGATTGGTGCAAATGCGCATATTTTCTGACTTGCAATTATAGGGATCGACTAGTAACTTTGTTGACATGTAAAACAAAATGATGAATGGTCGATACGATGTGTATTGTTGTAATCTGATATGTCCACTGAGTAATGTGTTTTACGTTAAATGAATGTTATATGGCCGAGTTATGAGCGAAAATGCAAAGTGATATTCACTTAATCATTGCACTGACTTTGTACATGGTTATGACTACCCAGTGGATAATTAAAAAAAGTCAGAACATTTCAATCGTAAATATCTTTTTAACGAAAGGGAAATTCGAAAAAAACGAAACCTGTCCCATGCTACTATTGTTTTTACGCATACACATAGCATTTTTTACTCGTTATTAAATCAATAGCGAGTACAAAATGCAAACAGGAAAACCAGATAAACAAGCAAGATTCCATTGCGTACTTTGGATTTTAAATAGAAAGTTGAAAGAGCGGTTTGCGGTATTCTCATTTCCTGTCTAAATAGAAAGTTGAATTATATTTACAACTTGCTTATAACAAAGTTAACCTTGGATTGTTCTCATTTATTAATTTCCCTATTGTGCGAACTTCGACTTGATGTGATAACTACCTAAGACGTCATCTTGGAATGTTTTAACTTCTATGTGGTTACACTTTCATATATTTAAAAAAGATATCATCATACACTTTAACCG
The DNA here is from genome assembly GCA_037951105.1 of Echinarachnius parma. Classification (NCBI taxonomy): domain Eukaryota; kingdom Metazoa; phylum Echinodermata; class Echinoidea; order Clypeasteroida; family Echinarachniidae; genus Echinarachnius; species Echinarachnius parma. The sequence goes on along the minus strand of JBAMJV010009070.1, from coordinate 31,095 downwards.
GGCGTTGGACATTAAAGGGATCTAGTAACTTTGTTGACATGTGCAAAAAGTGATGAAGGGTTGATGCAATGTATATTGTTGTTATCTCATATGTCCACAGGGTATTGTGTGAACATTTCAAGTCAAATGGACATTGCATGGCCAAGTAATGAGCGAAAATGCAAAGTGATATTCACTAACTCACTGCACTCATGCACTTTGTACACGGTTTCAAAACTCCACCTGAGTTTTTCTTATCTGAATACTTTAATCGTACATATCTTTGTAACGAAAGGAAAATTTGAAAAACCGAAACCGGTCCCATGATTTTATTGTTAATACGAATACAACAAGGTATGAGGGAACCGCTAGAATAAAAAAATTATTTTGAGGATTTGGACAATGTTACTAAGTCCCTTTAATATGGAAATGGGACATTTCACAGTTGCTTTCATTGTTTTGTGTCTCCGCCTCCTTTCCTCTTTCCAGCCCCCCTTCCATACATGTGTTTATGTTGGTATATATTCTGTGTTTTTTTCTGTAGTAACTGTCATTTGTGCCATGACGAAGATTCTGCTAGGATCGAAAGCTAGGCTGTATACGACTCTCAAGTCCCTTTAATATTACAACTATAATATAGACTCGTGGCCAAGCACCAATCCTCGCCGCCGTGCGTGAGCGCATAATGATCATGTATACAGTAATTGCTTGCGCTCTGAATCTGTTTGATGAGCGAATCATCGCATAAATAAGCGTCGCACACAGTGCCTACAAACATATGCGTAATTGACCCATCGAACAATTTTCCCGGGATTGTGATTTAGAGCGCAATCTGGATTTAGAAACATTGGATATAGATATCAAAATAATAATATGTGGGAAGTTTTAAGTAAATGGCGGTCATTTTGGACACCATTTTGGATTGTAAAGTTTTGAATAACTAAATAACAATGACGCTATAGGTTTCATAGATTGCTCGACCCTTAAAGTGTGGGGATATACACATACATTAAAACTGTAGGATATATATCAACAAATTTACAGCACGTTCAATGAAATGATCTTGGACGCCATCATGGATTTGTTTTTACTTTTGCTATTCCTCTGTCACATTTGTATTCATTAAAGGGATCTAGTAACATTGTCAAAATCCTCAAAACTGACTTGGATCTCTAGCGGGTCTCTCATACCTCGTTGTATTCCTATTAACAATAGAAGCATGGAACATGTTTCGGTTTTTCGAATTTCCCTTTCGTTAAATAGATATTTACGATCGTATCCGTGTACAAAGTCAATGCAATAAGTAGGTAAATATCATTTTCCATTTTCGCTCATCACTCGTCCAAATAACATCAATTTACTAACGCGAATTGTTCACACATTACTCAATGGACATATGTCCACTGAGTAATGTGTTTTACGTTAAATGAATGTATGATGGCCGAGTAATGAGCGAAAATGCAAAGTGATATTCACTTAATCATTGCACTGACATTGTACACAGTTATGATTACCCAGTGGATAATAAAAAGTCAGAACATTTAAATCGTAAATATCTTTTTGACGAAAGGGAAATTCGAAAAAACGAAACCTGTCCCATGCTACTATTGTTATTACGCATACATAAGGTATTTTTTACTCGTTATTAAATCAATAACGAGTAAAAAATTGTAAAACAGGAAAATCAGCTAAACAAGCAAGATTCCATTGCGTACTTTGAAAGAGCGGTTTGCGGTCTTCTCATTTCCTGTCTAAATAGAAAGTTGAATTATATCTACAACTTGCTTTTAACAACGTTAACTTTGGATTGTGCTCATTTATTAATGTCCTTTATTAATGTCATTAAAGGGATCTAGTAACATTGTCAAAATCCTCAAAACTGACTTGGATCTCCTAGCGGTTCTCTCATACCTCGTTGTATTTCTATTAACAATAGAAGCATGGAACATGTTTAGGTTTTTCGAATTTCCCTTTCGTTAAATAGATATTTACGATTGAAGTGTTAAGATATTAAACTATCCACTGGATAGACGTATCCATGTACAGAGTCAGTGCAATAAGTAAATAAATATCATTTGCCATTTTCGGTCATCACTCGTCCAAATAACATCAATTTACTAACGCGAATTTTTCACACATTATTCAATGGACATAATCAGATCACAACAATACACAATGTATCAACCATTCATCACTTTTTGCACACGTCAACAAAGTTAATACTAGATCCCTTTTACAGATTCCCGAGCCACTTAAAATCAAGGGGTAGGTAATAACATATACATTTAGTATAAACATTAAATGATATATATATCTTCTTGTATATAAATATCGGCCACCATCTTGTTTTTTGGGGCTTCGAATTACTGAATTACGCTATCACCATTTTCAATGAACTGATTGATCCTCAAAACGTGGGGGTAGACACAAACATTACAACTGTGGAATGTACAATAACAGATCAATTGCACTTTTAAGATAATGGTGGCCATATTGGACCCCATTTTGAAAAGTAATCAATTTCCCAGAATTGAGATTTTCATCATTTTTAGTTATACATCTCATGATATTACATCTTACCACAAACCGTAGAAAAAACAAACACTTTTAACATGTTTTGTATAAGATTTTGGCGGGGTTAAACCGTGTATTGACTTAAAAATCGAAGATGGCCGCCATTTTGGACTTTATCCCATCATCAGATTTTTTGTAGCAACCACTCATATCTTATATCAAGACAAAGCAAACCCCCCCCCCCCCCCCAAAAAAAAAAAAAAACGCTTTTATCTACCTCGTCAAGATTTTTCCGTTAAAGCTTTATACCCAACTAGCAGAATAGTTAACTACCCTCTTCATTTCCCGTGTGGTTGTATAATAATTTGTAATTCAATTAAAGGACAATGAAATCCAGACAAATTGTTGTATGGACTATAAGACACTCAATGGGATGAATAGTCCCTGAAGATTTGAGCACAATTGGTCCAGAAATAAGAAAACTATGGCTCTTTGAAAAGAGCCATTTATTTCTACGAGTGGCTCAAATTGACAACGCACTCTGGAACAGTTGTGGACTACACTAACTCCCCATACGTTTTGTACGCAAAATTTCAATTTTGTTCAATTTTCTCAAAATGTATGTTTACCCTTCGTTTGAGTTCAATGTTTTGTAGAATACATTTATACAATATATCATGAATTGGGGGAATGGAAAAGTGTGACTATGAAGAAAACTGGTTAGAAATAAATACTAAATCAAATCTTACCTTTCTTATCCTTGATATCGAACTTGGCTCCGATGTGAACGGGGAAGCTCCAATGCCTGCTCCTCGAGTCCACGGCGATGATGCGCCTTTGTCTCTCAACCCCATCGAGACGCAACATCTGAAACGATAAGATGCGGGAGATGGTGTGGGTGGTGGTTGGTAAGTGAAATGATTTTTTAAAACCTGACATAATTGTGGTGTTTTGACATTGGTGGACAATTTAGGCGTGTGCTGCGGGAGGTGGTGGTTGGTAAGTAAGTGAAATGATTTTTTAAAACCTGACAGAATTGTCGTGATTTGACATTGGTGGACAATTTAGGCGTGTGCTGCAGCGATTGATTGTCACTGCTTACAGACTTGGTGATCACCGGGAATTCGTGGTACTCCGTCTGTCCTGCAATTCCCGAAGTCGGTATACCCTGTCCGACCACGTCATGATGCTCCGAAGTAACCAGTACCCGCACTTTCTTTTCGTAAAATGTTGTGATTATTGCATGTTTGATTATTATTATTACTTTTAATTTATCTATTTCAGTATGTATCTGACCACTAGACAAGATTACATGTTCATCTCCTGCAGTCATCTCCTGGGAGTGTGCTGCGATTCCTTTCCACTGCTAACAACCTTGACCATCGGGAATCCGTGGTACTCTCCAGTAATTCCCGGAGTCTGTACACCTTGACCTCTCTTATTAATCTATTTTTGGTCGTATATGTTACCGAAACATTTTGGGATTACATGTATATAGTAATCGAGAAGGAAAAGTGTAAAGAAACTTATCTCTCCTGCGGAATGCTGCGATTCTTTTCTACTGCTAACGACTTTGATAATCATCTGGAATCCGAGCAATTCCCGAACTCTATAAACACTCTCCGATCTTTTTGAAAAAAATATATTTTGAACATTATATGAAACCTTGAAACCTTTTTAGGTTTATTAATCAAATAAGAAAGCGGGGTAATTAAATTCACCTCTCCCGCATTGAATTTACGCGTGTACTGCGATTCCTTTCCATATCGGGAATCCGTGGTACTCTTCGGCAATTCCCGGAGTCTGAACACCTTGTCATCTCTGTTGTAATTTATTTTATATAAATATGTTAACAAAGGTTTCTATGATTATATAATCGAGAAGGAAGGGGGCAAAGAAACTCACCTCGCCAGCGGTAAATTTTGGCGTGTGTTGCGATTCCTTTCCACTACTGACCACTTTGATGATCATCGGGAATCCGTGGTACTCCGGCAATTCCCGGTGTCTATAAACCCTGTCCACGTGCATGTGCTGCGATTCATTTCCATTGTTAACTACCTTTATGATCAATGGTGATACTCCTCACATTGTCCTCTTTGTTTAATCTCTTATGATCATATCATTTTACCGAAACATTGTGGGTTTACAAAATAATCAATGAAGGAAACGGGTAAAGAAAACTTACCTCGCCAGCGGTAAATTTTGGCGTGTGTTGCGATTCCTTTCCACTGCTGACCACTTTGATGATCATCGGGAATCCGTGGTACTCGGGCAATTCCCGGAGTCGGTACACCCTGTCCGACCACATGACGTCCCTCAACAACCTATAGTCCGCCATATCGTCTGTTTCTTTGATTAATTGTTTTGTTATCTTAAGTGATCTCTCCTTTGGTATCCAGCGGTAGAATCTGCATGGACATAAGAAGGAAATGGATAAATGTAAAGTGAAATTAATTCTGATGTGAAAATATCTGGAGAGTTTGGATGTCTATACAGTGTGTCCCAGATAAAACGAAACCGGATTTCATGGCAGAAATTTTCTGTCATAATGAATCATTTCTTTGATGAGATATACATGAATGAAAAGCTCACATAATTCACGCATGACTTAATTACAACAATGGAAATTGGTGTTACCAACATTCCATTTGCACACAGAAATTGCAGGTTTGGGGGTTATAGCTAGTTTTAGATCTCGGTCGCGAATCGCCTGGTCGCCGTAGAATTGTGAACGCATGTCAAGTGAAATATTTAGAAACCAATATTATACAGAAAAATAATAACTCATGTTTATAAATTCATGCAAAACAATTGTTCATAATTCAAAACAAACATACATACCAATACATATATTTTAACCAACCACAATTTCACAGAAAATCACAATTCACAAACGCAAATTAATGACGTTTACGTCCATATTAAAATGTATACACAAGCCGGCCTAAAACTTCTCACCTAAAACTTCTCACCTAAAAATGTGAATCTTTCCAAACTCTGTTTAAGTCTGCTGGTGGCGTTTGCGAATTATGATTTTGAAGAAGAAACATTCATAAGTCCTAACCTTAGAAAGCCAATAATAGATTAAATGCATGCCTTTTTCTCCGAATACCATAAGTAATTATAAGCAATAACAATGTTTTTTGTAAGCGGGATCCTTCCTAAATACCTTTGAGTATTAGCATTTTGACAAAAAGTACCAAACCATGAGAAGGCGGTTTTGGTTAGATTGTCACAAAGAAAGCGTGGTCATTCAACCACCCGAGTCTGTAAGGTAGTTATGGCAAATATTTAGCAAAAGACCTTGATATTTACCAATATGCAAACTTTGGGAACTGTTTGTATAACATGACGTCAAAACGTCGGTCTATTTTTGTAGATTTCAGAATTGTTCTAAACAATCATCACGTTTTATAGGGTTTCTGTTTGTTTACCTCTCCTAATCTTACATGTTTGTTCTTCTTCTTTAAATATTAGAATCATAATTGGTGTGTTTGTTTATATTTACTTTTGGTAATTACGTTGGTAGTATAACACTAGTTGATAATGATTTTGGTTAAACTGTGTATATTGTGAACCTGTTCTCTAATAATATAGATCTTGCAATCCCCATATAATTAATACAGGATCCACCTGGTTCCTATAGGCTATACAGAGCGTCCCAGAAAAAACGAAACCGGATTTCATGGCAGAAATTTTACAATTTGTACAATTTATGGCACATACTTCATGCATGGCTGAATTAAGACAATGGAAATTGGTGTTACCAAAATTCCATTTGCACGCAGAAATTGCAAGTTTGGGTGAGTTTTTTGGGTGAGTTTTTAGGGTAGTAAACGTACTTACTTTGAAAAAGGACAAACACTCCAAACAAATTCATATTTGTATCTTTTATATGACACCTCATGCACACAAAAAAGAAGAATGTATGCCAGAAAACAAGTACAATGAAAACATGCCTGATTTGCCCAAATGAGTAGATAGTTGAGTAAGAAGTCGCTCAGCTTTCCTGACTTAGCAGCTGACAATGGACTTAGATGCATGAGTGAATTTACACAAACATGGGGATCAGGGAAAACATGGGAAACATGCTAGATCAGGAAAGTTACTCATTTGGGCTGAAATCAAGCATGTTTTCATTGTACTCCTTCTCTGGCATAAATTATTTATTTTTTAATCATGAGGTGTCATATAAAAGAAAAAAATTGAATTTGTATGCGGTGTTTGTCCTTTTTCAAAATAAGTACGTTAACTACCCTAAAAAACTCACCAAAATCTGCAATTTCTGCGTGCAAATGGAATTTCCATTGTTCTAAATCAGTCATGCGTGAATTATCTGCCATAAGTTGTACATCAACTGAAAGAAGAGAAACAGAGCTGTTCATTCATGTATATCTCATCAAATAAATTATTCATCATGACAGAAAATTTCTGCCATGAAATCCGGTTTCGTTTTATCTGGGACACACTGTATATGGATAAAGTTAACTGTGGGTTACCATAATATTAAAGGACAATGAAATCCAGACAAATTGTTGTATGCACTATAAGACACTAAATATAATGAATAGTCTCTGAAAATTTGAGCACAATCGGTCAAGAAATAAGAAAACTATGGCTCTTTGAAAAGAGCCATGTATTTCTTCGAGTGACTCAAATTGGCAACACACTCTGGCAAAGTTGTGGACAACTCCCCATACATTTTGTACACAAAATTTCAGTTTTGTTTAATTTTCTCAAAATTTATGTTTACCCTTCGTTCGAGTTCAACATATGTTTTGTAGAATGCTTTTATGCATAACATATCATGAGTTGGGGGAATGGAAAAATGTGACTATGAAGAAAACTGTAAAAATGGGAATATTTGTGTACAAAACATATGGGGAGTTGTCCACACACTTATCAGAGTGCGTTGCCAATTTGAGTTCCCCATAGGAATAAATGGACAACTTCAAAGAGCCGTAGTTTTCTTGTTTCTTACCCGATTATGCTCTAACTTTCAGAGATTATTCTTCTTAATCTCTTCAAGACTATGAAATCAACATTTTGCTTGGGTTGCATTGCCCTTTAACACAAACAAGTGCGCATTGTGTAAACTTGTTTGCATGACGTCATAACGTTGGTCTATTTTATAGATTGTAAGAATTATTTTGGAATCATCACGTTGTATAGGTGTTCGGTTTGGTTACCTCTCCTTATCTTACATGCATTTAAAAACAAATAATATAATCATAATTGTGTTTCAATTTCGATTAACCTTGGGTAATTACGTTTGTAGCATTACAATAATTGTTATGATTTTGTGTAACCTGTGAATATCGTGAACCTGGTCTCTAATAATATTGATATTGCAACCCCCATATGATTGATATATATTGTCATAATTATTTTGGAATGATCACGTTTTTTAGGTGTTTTGTTTGTTTACCACTCCTCATCGTACATGCACTAAAACAATATTTATATAATCATAATTGGTGTGTTTGTTTCTATTTACTTTTGGTAGTTACGTTTTTAGCAAAACAATAATTAATGTAATTAGGTCGACAATGTTTGTAATAGTATATTGTTGCATTAACCTGTTCCCTATACTAATATAGATTTCGCGATCCCCATAGAGTTAAAACAGGACCCACCATATGTTCCTGTATCTGTGTATGCAATTTGTTAAATTACTGATTGAGTTTCTATAATATTCAGAATAGTATCATGTAAAAGAACCATTCATCATTATTGTTGCTTATTCTGGAAATTGCGCCGCTATTTTAATGAAATAATATTTCTTATTCTCTTAATTTGTATGAAGTTTTTGTTTTAATTTTATTTTATACATTTTCTTTTAGTCTTGCAGGTCCATACCTTCTCATTCCATACCTTCTCATTCCATTCATACTTTCTATATTTTCATCATCTTTTGTACAGCATCATCTTGTCCAAGTATGCTTCCACACTGCGTCTTATTTTTTCATACATGTTCTCTTCAGTAGTCTCCGTAGGCACAACACTATTTTGAATCCTTATCAGTTTTGTAATAATTACATTTTTTGTAATACTACACTGTATATTTGCTATCTATTTTTTTTTTTTTTTTGTCTTTTCTTATTATTCATAATTTTTCGTATTTTTCCCCGTATTTGATACTTTCATTATTTTGTAAAACATTAATTTTTGAGGGATTCTACATTCTACAAGCCATGCTTTTTAGTGGATCCCTCCATTTTCACTTGAAATTTAAACATACAGCAACATTCGTTCACTTTCTGATTCCGCTTTTATAACATGATTATTTCTAAATGTCAAAATTTAATTGTACCTTATTTAAAAATTTCAAAATTTCGTTGTATCTTAATTCATTGTATTTTAATTAATAATTATATCAACATAAATTTTGATTGCCAATGTTTATAATTTATTGTTTATACTTTCACAAATGTTGTTGTGACTTATTCATTGTAAATATATGTACCTTCTTGTTGAAAATGAAATAAATTTGAACATTGAATATTGAACATTGAACTTTTCTCACACAATTACCACTAGATGTTAACAATTAGGAAACATTTTGTAGGCCTGTCTTATCTTATAATTATGGTAAAGGTAGCAACAACTATGATATTATTATTACTATCTATCAACATAATTATGACATTATTATTATGTATTATATGTCATAACTACGTTAACAAACAAAACACCAATAGTTAGTTAGCAGGCGGTTCCTATTATATAAATTATATGTTTCCATTTTAAATCTGTAACATATGGGACAGAATCATGATGCCCTATAACTTTCGTGGTTGACCTTATTCGACAAGTAAATAATTATGATTATTTCAAGACACATTTTAGAAAATAATAACTAAATACTTGCACGAACTAATCAGATAAGTCAAGTAAGCAAATCCAATTAATAATTCAAACTAGTATCAAATAACCAAAGCTGGGAAATTATCCCAACCACATAAATAGAAAAAATCCTGACGCTATAGTCAAAGGAAATTGTCATATATTTTACATTATTTTCATACTGTTCCCTTTTCAAACAACTATATTCCCGCAATTAAACTTACAAGGTACATTTATGAATAGACAACACCAGCACATATGACCAATACAGGGTCTTTCGTAGCCCAAAATAATACGAACTTAAACATTCTTGTCATGCTAAAATGAATGAGAACGTAATTTATATATTCATCTATAACTATACTTTAGTCAATCATTAACAAAATGCATGTACAAACATCAACTTATAGGTTATCCCCCGCCTTACAACAGGAGTGTACAAAGTATACATTAAGTTACATCACATTTACAAAATCGAATAATTCATTTAAAAAAAAGCTACAGTATATCAAAATATTTGGTTTACTTACCAAGTCCTGTTCCAATTGTTTCAGGATTTAACTTGGGGAACCCTTAATTATAACAGTTATAGCAAACGTTTGTACTATACGTGTTCCCGTGAATCCATGTGCCTAATCACCTGAATCAAAACGCAGGTCCAATGTATCCTTGCCTATGTCATGCTCATGCAGAACATTATTTCATGACTTTTTGCTCTCCTTCCGCATTCAAAAGCATGTATTCGATCAATATGGAACTTGCATTTCACCGCCAAAGTCTAGCTCTAGTGGGACTCTAGTAACAAAAAGGTATTTCAAGCAACAAGAGCATCTTTTGTCTGAATGTAGGTTGTTTTTCCAATTGAAGCACACGCCCGTGAGACCTCAGTGCACATTCACAACAGCCCAATGTCAGCAGGGCAGACAGGCAATACCCGAAAACCAAATACGCACACGAATTGCGCAAAACTATTCATATTGTATTGTATTGTAGTTCATATTTGCGATCACAATACCACCATATTTGGAAGTGGAAGGGCGTACCGTGAGCTTTACACTTCATAGTCATGTTATAGTTTGGGGTACATAGATTGGAGAGTGGGGTGCGGGCGCAACATCATGGGGGACACACCCATACTATTGGGGCATACTTCATTATAATTATTCGTTTATTTTCAACCATTTCGTGTCGATTGTTTTGTCAAATAATTGAAGGGAGGGGGCGAGGGGCACATGCCCCGATGCCTCCTCCCACCTATAGCTACGACACTGCAAAGTGCTGTTTCTATTTTTACATGCATTTCGTAATAACATACGTTCAAAGAAACCAAGCGATAACGTCCTCCATGTTTAGAAAAGGGTGGGGGCCATGATTCTTTTCACAACCAGGGTCGAAGTTCTGTATTTATTACAGAAGACAGTGTTTACCTCCATTTGTATTATAATGTACCATATGATTATGTGCAAGTATTACCAAATAAGGTAAGAGCTAGATTCTTGCAACAACAGATGGTTAAAATTCGAAGGAGATGCACGCCAAGCCTTGTTTAAAGGGACCGAGTAACATTGTCCAAATCCACAAATATTTCGTAGAACTCTAGACTAGTGGTGTATTAAAGGGATAGTTGTGTTTTGGTATAGAGGGCGATACACAAAATAATTTGTTTGGGAGATAATGAAAAACTAAGTGTCAAATTTGAAAGAGCATAATATACAATTTTAATGACAGAGTAAACTTGATTTGATCAAAATCGGTTCAGAAATATAAACATAACCATTTGTAATAATTGTGGGGCCCCACAATTATTCGATAATTTTGAACCAGCCGTTACAAATTTGTTTTAAATGCTTCCTCTTTTCAAAAATTGACAAAAGAAGTTCTTAAATAGTTGTTGATTATCTCTCTATCTAATCACAATTTCAGCATAACATCACAATATTTTATTAAAAATGGTTGGAACCAATAAGTTTTTAGAAAGCGCCCTCTTGAGTTTTAACGGCTCTTTTTTTAATGATAACAGACTTGTTAGTTAGTCATTTTAAATTTTGTATTTCTTTCGAGCATGATGGAGTTATAAGTGTTAGTTTGTAATGTAACGGTGCAGGTTTTGGTTACTAAAATTCAGTTTGACCAAAACTGTACTCTCTTTACCAAAACCCAACTATCCTTTTAAAACCTTGTTGCATTCTTAGCATGGAACAGGTTTCGTTTTTTTTTTCCCTTTTTGTTTAAAAGATATTTACGATTAAAGTGTTCGGATTTGTAATTATCTACAGGAAAGTTTAAATAACTGTGTACAACGTAAGTGTAATGAGTAAGCAAATATCACGTTCCATTCCCGCTCATTACTCGGCCATATAACATACATTTAACGTGAAATGTTCACACATTACTAAGTGGACATTATATCAAATCACAACAAAACACATTTTGACAAACTATATTCATCACTTTTTGCACATGTCAACTAAATTTTCTAGATCCATTTGAAGGTAGGTTTGACTTTGAAATCAGACGCGCGGTGCCATCTTGCGAACGCCTTGAGCACGGTGCGAAATACACAATGCGCACAGTATACTAGCATAGTAACAAATGGCCAACCGCGGTGTCGATGGGTGTATTGTATCACTTCGACAGCGCCCTCTACAGTCCCACGCATGACAATCACATAATGACGTTTTTAAAGGGAACGGATGTGGGTACCGCGACATGACATTTGCTCCGATGACGATTGCTCCGACCAGTTGGGAACTACGGGGGCATGGAGGGAGAGGAGGGGGAGGGGGGGGGGGCACGTCTCCCTCCCCCCGAACAAATTGACAAAATCAATAAAAAAAAAAACATAAAAAAACATAAGAAAATAAAGTAATAAAACATGAAAATAAACCCCCCAAAAAACATAAGAAAATAAAGTAATAAAACATGAAAATAAACAAAAAAACATAAGAAAATAAAGTAATAACACATGAAAATAAACAAACAAAAACATAAGAAAATAAAGTAATAAAACATGAAAATAAAGGAATACAAAGAGTGTGCACACCCAATAAAAATGGCCGAGTAATGAGCAAAAATGCAAAGTGATGTTTACTAATTCATTGCACTGACTTTGTACACGAGTATGACTATCCAGTGGATAGTTAAACATCCGAACACTTCAATCGTAACTATCTTTTTAAAGAAAGGGAAATTCGAAAAACAGAAACTTGTCCCATGTTTCTATATTGGTAATACCAACATAACAAGATATGAGAGAACCGCTACAGTTCCAATATATTTACGTTTCGAGGATTTGGACCATGTTACTAGATAGGCCTTTTAATGACATAAAAATAGGTGGAAAATATTTAGTAATTACAATTTAAGACAAATATGAAGTGACTTTGCCACAAAGTTGCCAATTTGAACGCCGAAATCTGTTTAAAAATATCACAATGTGTTGCCAATTTAAGTATTTTCCTAAATTATAGCGATCTACGCAATAATAAAAATCATTAAACCATAACTAAAGAAGGTGGACTAACAAAATAGGGATCTAAAAATAGAGAAATGTATGCTCTTTCTTCTGGTATACCTCATATAACTTTGTATCTTCTTGCTGAAGTGTAGGTCTACCAACCCACTAATATGTGGGACACCGTCTTTGATGGGTTAAAGACAGAGCCACATGTGGTTTCAAACATTGGAACTCTAACCCATGACTAAAAGATGATGATAAAATGTTTAAAAAAGAATTTCGTCTTCAAAATTTCAAAAGTGGATATTAATGTAAAAGCATGAAAGGGATCTAGTAACTTTGTTTGCAAGTGCAACAAGTGATGAGTGATTAACAAAAGTGTATTGGAGTGATCTGATATGTCCACAAAGTAATGTGTCAACATTTCACGTTGGATGTTTTCTGGCTGAGATTTGAGCAAAAATGCAAAGTGATATTCACTAACTAATTGTACTTATTTTGTATACGGCATGAAATTATCCCGTAGACAATTTCATATCTAAGCACCTCAACCGCTTCGAGAAATATTTTCCAGTGAGGAAATGCACAACTCAGTGTAAAATTTGAAAGAGCACACAATGTTAATGAACCAGCTGAAACAGCAAAACTGTACTTTCTCTATTTTTTATAATTGTTCTCTTCTCTCTCTCCGCTGTCATTGATTCTTTCAATTCGAGTAGGGGGCGCCCCGTTACCCCTATACACGTCCAGCAGTATGCACAGCTGATCGCATAACAATAAGTGGTCCCAGAATATTGAGCTGGAATGCTTTGTCGTGTTTCTATAGATATGTTTGTATAGCCTTCGCTATAATGTGTTCGGTGTCTCACCTATTTTGTTCCATCGATGCAAACATCTTTTCTGTTCTATTCAGTTCAAAAAGGGGATATGTATCTGTACTTAAGAATGACTCAAATGAGAACATTTATAATGGACTCGACGTATAACTTTGCAAAACATGCGAGTTGAACATGAGTTGAAATGCAGTTCACTTGACCATAGCACTTTCATTTTGGGAAACCCACTTGGCATGCTTGGTAGGTCCCGACTAGTACGATGCAGTCGTATAATTATGAAAACATAGGACTACGCACCCCCGGTTCATGCAAATAATGAAGTCATTCGATTGTGTATGGGAATTCCCATTTCCACTGCAAAAATTGCTTACCTACCCCTGCACGTACAATGATATTAAAGGGATCTATCAACTTTGTGAAAATTAAATCAAAATCACTCGGTGCTTTTACACTTCTATTGTACCCTGTTGTATGGCTTATGGTAACAGAAAAGAGAACTGGGTTTTGATTATTTCAAACATGTCTCCCTAATTATGGAGATATTTAAGGTTGAATTCTAAAGCTTATGTAGACGCTTTCAACCGTAGTTAAGAGTATTCCGATTCGGAGACTGAATCCTCAATAGTACCTTAATTAAAATACGTGTACAAACGATCGGGATAAAATGAGACATCAATTCACTTTTCCCCCCCGCTATATTGGTAAACAGTATTACTTTTCTATCTCACATATCATTCTCAAGAATCTCCCAATGATATTGGTATATGAATGATGACTCAAATATCAATTTGGGGAAAAATATCAAGTTAAAGGATCACTTTAAAGGGACTTAGTAACATTGTCCAAATCCTCAAAATAAAATTTGATTTCTAGCGGTTCCCTCATACCTTGTTGTATTCGTATTAACAATAAAATCATTGAACCGGTTTCGGTTTTTCAAATTTCCCTTTCGTTACAAAGATATGTACGATCGAAGTATTCAGATAAGAAAAACTCCGGTGGAGTTTTTCTTACTGTGTACAAAGTGAGTGCAGTGAGTTAGTGACTATCACTTTGCATTTTCGCTCATTACTTGGCCATGCAATGTCCATTTGACTTGAAATCTTTACACAATACCCTGTGGACATATGAGATAACAACAATATACATTGCATCAACCATTCATCACTTTTTGCACATGTCAACAAAGTTACTACTATACTAGATCCCTTTAAGTTTTAGAACATAATTACCAGGATGTACGTATGTTTTGAACCTTGAGCTTTTTTCTGATCAAACAAATTGTTCTTACTCTATTAGGCCTCTATCAATATTGCAACACAATTATCGACATTAGATTACCAAAATTAAATTGAAGGGATTTTCATCATCATATTTACATTAGTTAAATTGTTCTCAAGCTTTTCTTCCGGTAATTCTGGTACAGGAAAACAACAAATTCCACATTCCACTTTAATAATAACAAAAATGTATACAATTAATTGTTTTAGCCTAGCTTATTCCATTGCCTATAAGGGAACCTGATGGGTCCTTGGGGGGGGGGGGGGGGGGGGGGGGGGGGAGAGCTTAATACTAAGTTGGACTATAAATTCGGAATTCAACATAATATTCATGAGCCCAAAATGCGAATATTTTTTAAATTTCTACAAATTTTACCTCAATAACTTGAAGTCTCTTTTAGAACAAAAAATTTTACTGATTTTCATCAAAATTATAATACTGTTTAAAGAACTCGTTTAACAATCATAATTATAATGGATTTCCATAATTTTCAAGTCCAACTTTAATAGTTAGTATTAAAGGGATGCCTGTAAAGTGTCTAACTCCCCGAAAAATACTTGGAGCTTCCTCGTTTCTCTTCTGCCGTGTTGTTTAGCTTATGGTAAGAGAGGAATAAAATAGGGTTAGATTTGTTCAAATATCCCTTTAGTATGAAGATAATTATCATTGAAAATCATTATTTCAAAAGCGTTAGCTAACGCTTTTGATAACAAGTACAATTGCCGTAGCTAAACACGTCCGGCCAGCGCGCATGGGAAACCTTCCCGACCCGACTGAATTTTGAGCCGAGCGCGCGCAAATTCCATGAATTCTGTACCGTATGTAAACATACACGGGTGCGGATATCGTAAACGGATGATTATTACTGCGACAAATCTACGGCAGGCCATCAGTATTCGGTGATAAAATATGAACTCAATATTCGTTTTTTTCACTATTATATAGGTAAACAGTGTTCGTTTTCTTTCAAACTTTCACAAATCTTTCAATTGTATTTTACAATGATATTATTATAGGATTGAAGTCTCAAATGTCATTTTGTGCAATATCTGACACTTTACAGGCATCCCTTTAAGGTCGCCTTAGGATCTTTTTGAAACACCCCCTCTATTCTCTATGATCGAAATCGCCAAATCTAGTAGGGATACTGTCTTCCTGTCTGCGGCATGCTCTATGTGGCATTATTTTCTTCAGATGGTCTGTATACTCCTTGATATACCACTTCTTCAATCCTTTTCAATATTTAAGGGATCCAGTAACTTTTGACATGTGCACAAAGTGACAAGTGGTTGGTACAAGGGGGTACAATATGCATTTCTGTTATATAATATGTCTACCTAGTAATGTGTGAAAATTCCATGGTAAATGAATGTAATACAACCAAGTATTGAGCCAAAATTCACACACTCATTTTTACTGACTTTGTACACAGCTATAACATTCCAGTGGATAATTAAAAATCCGAACAATTTAATCGTATTATATTTTTCTAACGAAAAAAGAAATTCGGGAAATACACATGTGTTCCAAAGTATATGAACCACTGCTAAAGATGCTAAGTGTGCTTTGTGGATTTTAACAATGTTTGTAGATCCCTTTAAATAACCCCACTCGATGAAGTGTAACATGGTGCTACTGAAAAACCATCCGCATTGTATACCACCAATAAAGGACATCGAGATTTCTATAGAACATCTTTTTAGCATCTGCATATATAAATCATTTATTGCATGCAGTAGAGCGAAATATACGCAAACACGATTGTACTGACATCACTCCCATGACATGCAACTTGTGGTATTAAACCTTGATCTCTAATATATTCATCAATGTGAGATAACGATACATAGACAACGAATATATACATTAATATCCGTCACATATCGTTTAATTATTCATAATCATCTGGTTTATCAATGATTAACATCGAACGATGCATTGGCGTAGCGAGTTACGTAATACCTATTCAACTGGGGGGGATGTAATCCGATGAATGAATAGATCATCCCCCCCCACTTGAATGGGTATCAATGTCATGTCTACGCCCGTGGAACGATGACCGAGAAATAATATATTACATATATTTCACTCTCAACGAACGTTCTTTCTTTGAAAGCGGTCTTGCGACACTCACTGCGCGCCATGAGATCTATCATTTTGCATGCTAATAATAGTGAATGATGCAGGTACCGTTTGCCAATCACCTGTTGCGCCGAGGTACCTTGCGCTGATAGCTGATGGCTGTTCCAGGACTTCTATAAATGCGTTTAATTGGCCAAAAAGTACGGACACACACCCACTTCATAAAGGTAAACTATTACGTGCATTGGTCAATGCCATTGTTCAAAAGTAAACGAGTGGAAAGTGTGACTTAACACTCGTTTTCGCGTGTTCATTATCTCGCATAGCAAGTGTGTAATATACACTGCAGCTTAGTTTCCGTCTATTTATGCCCTATGCATGGTTGATTAGATCCATAACCAAGTAACGTGTAATAATGACTTCAAATCGCGATTTGTAGCATTTTCGTAATACTTTGATAATGATTAGCGGGTTGTATTCCTCATTACTTTTGTGTCACATATATTTAGTGTCTTTAAAAATGCCTGCTTTATTTTCTACTGCTGATGATTCTGTTAAATATGAAAATATGATGTCACAAAAACTTTTTCATTTGTTCATGTTATTAAAAGAACTAATGGTGATGTTATTTGTTTTAATTTAATAATAAAATGGCTTTTCATCTATTTTGATGGCAACACCAAGACCTGAATTTGTCGTAAACACATAGTCATTTTTATATAATGCAAACATTGATTAATAGTCTCTTGTTTTAAATGTTACCTTCTTTTATTTATTTAAATACTGTTTTACCATGATCATAATAATAACCATGATCAGCAAAAGTGTCACCACCACCACCACCACCACAACCACAACCCGCTATCACTACTATATCACTATGGTCATTACCACCACCTCCACCATTACCACCAATACTATATCACAATCATCATTACCACCACCTCCACCACCACCACCTCCTCCACCACCAATTACTGCTATTTCATTATCATCATTACCACCACCTCCACCACCAGCACCACCACCAATCAATACTACATCATAATCATCATTACCACAACCTCCACCACCACTACCACCCACGATCACTCCTATATCACTATCATCATCATTACCACCACCACCACCACCACCACCACCACCACCACCACCAATCACTACTATATCACTATCATCATTTCCACCACCTCCACCACCACCACCAACAACCACTAGTATATCACTCTCATCATAACCACTACCGCCTCCAACACCACCACCACCACTACCAATCAATACTACATTATAATCAGTATTACCAACACCTCCTCCACCACCACCACCACCACCACCAATCACTTCTATTTCACTATCATCATTACCACCACCACCACCACCACCACTACCAATCACTACTGTATATCACTATCATCATTACCACCACCTCCACCACCACCACCAATCACTTCTATATCATTTTCATCATAACCACCACCACCACCACCCACGATCACTCCTATATCACTATCATCATCATTACCACCACCACCACCACCACCACTAATCACTAATATATCACTATCATCATTTCCACCACCACCACCACCACCACCACCAATCACTACTATATTAATGTCATCATAACCACCACCTCCTCCAACACCACTACCACCACAACTACAAATACTACCACCACCACCACTACCACAGGGGCGTCGATCATGGGGGGGGGGGGGGGGGGGGGATGGGGGGATATATCCCCCCCCCCAATATTTCAGGTGGAGGGATGGCCTGTATTATCATCCCCCCAATATTTGGGGTTCAAAAATATATAATAACATTAAAATTAAGAAGCATTGCCCCCTCTCATGAATGGAAGTTTTTACTATATAGTCTTCTTTAAACCACTTTTTGATAATGCTAAACTGCCCAAATCCAAAATTTTCCGGGGCTGCGCCCCAGGAACCCCCATTAAGGTTATTTGACCCAGTCCCAGCCCTGTACTCATTAAATAGTTTCATTCAGGACTTCTCTCTTGGCAAACTTTCAGGCGATCCTGGCCCACTGTGCGTCTGCGCTTCGCTCACTAAAATTGAGCTAACTATTCAATAGATAATTGTATTTCTGGATATTACAAATCCCAAAGCTTCCGGGGGCTTCGCCCCCTGGACCCCCAATAAGCTTTCCAATGTGGGTATCCCTTGACTTATTCTATTCAGAGTTTCATCAGGATGATTGCAATCGACAGTATTTATCTATCAGACTAAAATTCATCCATGTCTTGGACAGTGCACTCATCATAGCAGGAGCTTGCAATTTGCACTTAATACTCTTCCAATCTCTAAACAGCTAAATCAAATGCCAATTAACTAAAGAATAGTTAACTCTATATTTACATATAGACAACATATTCATATCTGGATATTACAAATCCCAAAGCTTCCGGGGGCTCCGCCCCTGGACCCCCAATAAGCTTCCCAATGTGGGTAACCCATGACAGATGCTATTCAGGGTTCCATCAGAATGCTTGCAAATCTGTATCTATCAGGCTAAAGTTCATATTGGACAAAGCCCAGCTCATAACATGATGCTTGCAATGTACACTTAATAATCTTCCAATTTCTAAACAGCTGAATTCAAAAGCTTTGGGGCCCCCTAACACCCCCCCCCCCCCCCCCCCCCCCCTTAGCCATAAAAAACCCTGGCACGCTGCTGGGTTGTCGCTTCGCTCCCTCGCCAGAGATGGTAGAAATGACGAATCATCTCCCCCAATGGCGAGAAGAAATCGACGCCCCTGCACTACCACCACCCACAATATCACTATCATCATCATTACCACCGCCACTACCAATCACTACTATAATTACCACCACCAACAACACCATCATCAACAATAACATCGACTTCTACTACCATGGCTTATAATACTAGTAGCCCTACTGTAAGCGAACCAGGAATTCATTACAACTTTTGTATTATTCCTTTATCGTACTGATTGTACGTAGACATTGATTCATGTATAAACAAAACATGGTGTACAAAATCATATTTAAATGACAATGAAATCCAGACGAATTTTTGTAGGCACTATAAACACCGTAACTAACATAGATGAATAATCTCTGAAAATTTGAGCACAATTGGTCAAGAAATAAGAAAACTATGGCTCGTTGAAATAGCCTTTTATTTGCTCAAACTGGCAAAGGCACTCTGGCAAAGTTGTGGAATACTCCCCGTACGTTTACTGGTAGTACCCAAAATATCAATATTTTGCAAATTTTAACGCATCTCTACGTATGTTTTGTAGAAATTGGCTGAATACATTTTTGCACAACATATCATAAGTTTGAGGAATGGAAA
This sequence comes from Echinarachnius parma, assembly GCA_037951105.1. Classification (NCBI taxonomy): domain Eukaryota; kingdom Metazoa; phylum Echinodermata; class Echinoidea; order Clypeasteroida; family Echinarachniidae; genus Echinarachnius; species Echinarachnius parma. The sequence continues at coordinate 10,758 of JBAMJV010009070.1, read as the reverse complement.
AGTGTGACCATGAAGAAAACTAAAACAAATTGAACATTTGGCTTCAAAACGACGTAGTCCACAAACTTATCAGAGTGCGTTGCCCATTTGAGTCTCCTAGGAATAATTGGATATCTTTAAAGAACCATAGTTTGTCTTGTTTCGTGCCCGATTATGCTCAAACTTTCAAAGATTATTCTCATGGAGCCTGTGAAAGCAACAGTTTGCATGGGTTTCATTTTCCTATGTTCAGTATATATAGTTATGCGTAATTTTATGAAGCGACACATAGTTCCCTACTGTAGGTGAGGGTATCCCTCCTACCCCAATTCGACAGCTCGGTCGGTTCGCCCCTCGCCCATCAAAACAAGTTGTTGCTCATTACTTCATTGTAATAATAATAATAATGATGATAATATTAATAATAAAAGTAAAAAATAATAATGATAATAATAAAAAAGAAACCAAATAATAATAGGTTCGATTTCTATTTAGCCTGATATAGGTATTATCTCTAGGTGCTTTACAAAATATACAATTTATTTTTTATTTTATTGTACATAGTTATACGATTTGGTAGTCATATTGCATAACTATAATCATTCATAATAATCATTAATGTTAAAGTTATTTTCATTACTGTTAACAAAAAAATATGGAAGCCTTGCTTTTACAGGCTAATCTTGAAATAAATTTGTGTTGGAAGTTTTAAATACTTACGTTTATTTGCTTTTGCATAATATGTTTCATTTCAAGGCGGCAAATAGCTTTCCATTATGTCCAACTTAGAGTTAACATGGTTAGGTTCAAATTTGAATCTGTGTAAAACACCCCCAAGTTAACATCAGCTCAGGTGTACATAATAATATATCCCACCAGTATCCTAAGTTGCATTATAGTGTGCACTTATGCCACTAAATAGCTCATAACTCACCCATAATGCTATAGACTATATTTGCAAATCGTCAGTTTATACTGACGGATACAAAGATCAAATGATTTCAGTAAACAAGTTTTGGCGATTTTTTTGTTAGTACCGTGGCTTTCTATTGCTAACTCCAAAAAGATTTGATACAACATGAAAGATTTTTTTAAATAAATGTATTCTTCCATTCATTGCCGCTGGCTGCGATGGGTCGATAATTATTATGTGAGCATGCTACCCACCCGTGTCTATCAACCCCCCTGAAATGGACCCTATAACGTCAACAGCTTGTGCACCTAATAAAGTACCCTTTTTGTGGGGATTTTCTAATGCAAGCTGAAAACCACCCCTTTTTAAGGAAAACGTCGACGACGCCTTATAGCGAAAAACTTGTGCACCTGACAAATGAACCATATTTTTCTTTTGTGTTTCCTTCTTCTATAATGAGTGCTGAAAACCACTCCTTTTTAAGGAAGTTGGGAGTGACCCCCCCCCCCCCCCCGATCACTTTATGGTCGTAGCCCACTAAAAGTAGACATCCATTCATGGATTAACATTCTGCTGATGTAATAGTGTGTTTTGTTAGGTCTTGTGGTCTATACTAAAAACATTTAGACAAAGTTTGAAAGATTGATTGATTGATTGATGTATAATTATTATAAAAATGTATAATTATTATTATTATCATAAGTGTAGGGACACATTTTCTCAGGGGGTTGAGCTCTTTTGATGGAATAATTACATTTTCCATTTTCACCTGCATGACAAAAAAGAAAAGAAAAAAAGTGCTTCCTCCTCTTCGATCGTGCTCGAAAACTGTGTTTTCATTTTAGTACAAGAATAACATAATTTTACCCAAATATATCATGTATATAGGACGGTTTTGCCAGAAAACGTTTAAGGAATTGATATAATGATCTGGACATATAAGATATAATTTACTACTTAAAATATAACTGTTTGTTTTACAAGTCTCAACTAATTAGGACACTAATTTACTGCTGCATGATAACGGTTAAACAAGCAAACTTTGATAATAAAGTGATAAACAAATGACCTTTATTCATCAATTAACATTACCGTGCATTATTCTAAAACAGTGGTTAATATATTTTTGATATACATTTTTTTAAAGGGAATTTTGAATGGAAAATAGTTATTCTTAAAGATATTGTGTATGGGTATAGTATGAAAACTAAATTTACACGTCCTACGACAATACACAGGGGCGGATCTAGCTTTTTGCTAAGGGGGGGGGGGGGGGGGGGGGGGGGGTTGACCCAATGACGATGTGGAGCATCGTCCACGAGCCGCGAATTTTTGTTGCTATTTTGAACCCCCGTAAGTGATTTTTTTGACCTTTTTTTCACTTTCGTCCACGAGCCACGAAGCGGCGAATTTTTTTAGCTATTTTGAACCCCCGTAAGTGATTTTTTTTCCACTTGTTTCACTGATACATTTTTACTTGGCAGCCCAAGGGGGGGGGGGGGGGGGTTAAACCCCCTAAACCCCCCCCCTTGGGCTGCCAAGTGAAAATGTATCAGTATCCCTAAACCCCCCCCCACCCCCCCCCCCCCCCCCGTAGATCAGCCACTGATACATGTTATGTTGCTGTTTATCCTTTGTTCTATAATGATTTTCATTTTTGCTTATTTCATGATTTATACTTACGAAATTCAATACTTAGATTTCACCTAATACATACATTAGTTGTTGCTGTGTTGAATAAAGTATTGCTGATATGATATGCATACAATGTGAACATGTATAGTGAGCCCGTATATCAACGGGAAAAACGACACACAAAAGCTGAGTTTTATAGACTCAAAGCATGTTTATTTATGGCATGAAATTATTTATGTTACTTGTATTGTATTGCTACATAAGAACAGGATATTATGTTGCCCCTGCATATTTTAGCACAAACATGCATGTATTCGTCTTGTTTACTGATGATAGTCATAACATGCTAAATCAAAGGTATGATTATATCTGTAAATTTACATTCTGAAAGTCACTTCTTAAAGGGATCAATTAATTTAATTTTGTTTGTCCAACAATGAAATTTGAAACTTCAATCAATTAAACTAACTGAGATCGTTTCATAGAAAATGAGCACTGTTCAACGATAGTGAAAAAACAAAATTAATATCAGATCGAACCACCTTTTTTCCATTGGTGTAGACTACAATTACATAATTCAATCATTAATATCTCCATATAAGTAGAGAGACGTTTAATCAACCAAAATCCATGAGATTATGTTACTCTAATAATAATAATAATAATAATAATAATAATAATAATAATAATAATAATAATAATAATAATAATAATGATAATAATAATAATAATTATAATAATAATAATAATAATAATAATAATAATAATAATAATAATGATAATAATAATAATAATACTACTACTACTACTACTACTACTACTACTACTACTACTACTACTACTACTACTAGTAATAATAATAATAGTTATACAAATGATAACAATATGAAATATGAAATATGAAAGCTTTAATTTGGTTAAATTTAATTGATGATACACAAATGTTATGGTTAATAATTAACAGGATATTTAGCAAAAAAAAAAACAACATTCGTCTTGTTTACTAATAATCCCCTCAACATGCCAAAACCAATTTATGAGTAGTTCTGTATACATGTGCACTTTGATGGTAACTCCTAACCCTCTGACTGCCCGAGTTCTAGAGTCATGACAAACAAAACAGTATACATTAAATACTGAATATATCAATGGGGAAGATAAACTGGACAGGTTTTCTTTAAAAAAAACAACAACAAAAAACAGTAAATGTACCTTATTAATAAGACTGTTGTCCACACAAACATAGGCAAAATATACAGTTAAAGGGATAGTTGAGTTTTGGTAAAGGGAGTACAGGTTTGGTCAAACTGAATTTTAGTAACCCAAACCTGCACCATTACATTACGAAGTTACATTATGAAGTATTTATTTTATCATCAAGCCTTTGCATTTTTTTATTCATGAAGTCTGATTAATAAAATGCTTGCTTTTTGTTTGCTGGTTCTTATGAATATAATTATATCATATGCAAGAAACTGATGTCCTGAATATTTTGTCATGTTCAAGCTCATGAAATTGCTGTATAATTCAGAAAAGGGTATTTGTTTTATTTGCACCTGTATGATAATATATTATATTGATAATAATACAGCCAAAACCTCGTGGAACACATTCACCATACAGTTGACGATATTAGAGCTCACGATTGTTCTTCCCTCATTGTCCTTCTTGGCGACTTTAATGATCTTCCGACAAATAATTTTGACCAAAATCTGATGCTTACACAAATGATTCAGTTTCATACACGCGGAAATGCAACTCTTGATAAGATTTTTGTAAACTATCCTGATTTGTTTCACCCACCACAATGTTTGGCACCTTTGGGCTCAAGTGACCACTCATCAATTTTGTTAAAACCTTTACACGCTCTTCCCTGCTTGAAAAAAAAACCATACTCTGCCGCCCATACCGCGATTCTTCGGTTCGAGCGTTCGGGCAGTGGATCACACAACAAGATTGGAGCAATATTCTTAGTGGGGATGAACTCAATAATATTGTTCAATGTTTTAATAAAGACTTACATAATGAATATAAGAAGGCCTTTCCACTCACTAGATCACTCTTATCTAGCAACGACGAACCTTGGATGAATCATAAAATTAAAACTATCATGAAACAGCGAGATAAGGCATATAAAAGGAAACTCATTGACCCACAAAATTGGAAGAAATTAAGAGACTCTGTTCAAAAGGAAAACATTAATGCAAAAACTAGGTACTTTAATGCATCTGTACGTAATCTCAAATCAAGTCAACCCGCTCAATGGCATAAGTACATAAAGAAGAGGTGTAAATTGAACTCTAAACGTGTAGAAATTCCAGGGGCAGTAGATGATCTTATTACTATTGCAACTACCATCAACACCCATTTTGCAAACATTTGTTCTCAACTTCCCCCGTTGGATTGCACTCTGTTACCTGCATACTTGCCTGCAGAAACACCACCAACCATTTATTTTGGCAAAGTACTCTAAAGTTTTGAAGAATTTAAATGCCACTAAATCTGGCCATCCAAACGATTTGCCTGTCACACTGTTAAAAAAAACAGTAGATTTTACAGGAAAAAAAATACAGAATCATTCTGTAAATTGTTGTAACTGGAAATTTCCTTTAATTTAACAGAAAAGATCTCTAAAAGAAAAGAAGAAAGTTTTTTTTACAGGAACTTGTTATGCTTACAGACCCCACGTACTGATTTTCTGTAATTTTACTGAGTGCTTCGTGAAATAAAATAATCCTCATATTTTAAGGAAAGATCTGTTTTCTTACAAAATTCATTTGAGAATCATCGTAGCCGCAGACCATCCGTAATTTTAAAGAATAATTCTAAAGGAAACGAAATAACTGTTTTTCAACAGAATCTGTCATTTATTTTACTTTAAATAAAAAGAAGAAAAGTCATTTTGCAGAAAATTGTTTTGCTTACAGACCCCATGTACCGATTTTCTGTAATTTCACAGATTGCTTTATGGAATAACGTAATCCTCATTTTTAAAGGAAAGATCTGTTTTCTTACAAAATTGTTTTGTGAATCATTGTTGCCGCAGACCATCTATGATTTTAAATAACAATTCTAAAAGAAACGAAATAACTGGATTCCAACACAATTTTGCATTTATTTTACTTTAAATAAAAAGAAGAAAAGTTTTTTTGCAGAAAATTGTTTTGCTTACAGACCCCATGTACCGATTTTCTGTAATTTCACAGATTGCTTTATGGAATAACGTAATCCTCATTTTTAAAGGAAAGATCTGTTTTCTTACACAATTGTTTTGTGAATCATTGTTGCCGCAGACCATCTGTAATTTTAAAGAATAATTCTAAAAGAACCGAAATAGCTGTTTTTCAACATAATTTTTCAATTATTTTACTTAAAAAGAAAAGAAGAACTGTTTTTTTACAGGAAATTTGTACGCTTACAGTACCGATTTTCTGTGATTTAACAGAGTGCTTCCTGATATAAAGCAATCCTCAGATTTTAAGGAAAGATCTGTTTTCTTACAAAATTGCTTTGAGAATCATCATAGCCGCAGACCATCTGTAATTTTAAAGGAAATAACCTAAAGGAAACGAAATAACTGTTTTTCAACAGAATCTGTCATTTATTTTACTTTAAATAAAAAGAAGAAAAGTCATTTTGCAGAAAATTGTTATGCTTACAGACCCCATGTACCGATTTTCTGTAATTTCACAGAGTGCTTAGTGAAATAAAGTAATCCTCATTTTTAAAGGAAAGATCTGTTTTCTTACAAAATTATTTTGTGAATCATTGTAGACGCAAACCATCTATAATTTTAAATAACAATTCTAAAAAAAACGAAATAACTGGTTTCCAACATAACTTTGCATTTATTTTACTTTAAATAAAAAGAAGAAAAGTTATTTTGCAGAAATTTGTTTTGCTTACAGACCCCATGAACCGATTTTCTGTAATTTCACAGAGTGCTTTATGGAATTACGTAATCCTTATTTTTAAAGGAAAGGTCTGTTTTCAAAAAGCTAGGACTATAACGTGCGGTGTGCCACAGGTATCAGTAACATTGTTTTAAAGGGATCTAGTAACTTTGTTGACATGTGCAAAAAGTGATGAATGGTTGATGCAATGTATATTGTTGTTATCTCATAATATGTCCTCAGGGTATTGTGTGAAAATTTCAAGTCAAATGGACATTGCATGGCCAAGTAATGAGCGAAAATGCAAAGTGGAATAAGTTATATTCAGTAACTGACTGTACTCACTTTGTACAGGGATGAAAAACTCGCCCGGAGTTTTTCTTATCTGAATACTTTGATCGTTCATATCTTTGTAACGAAATGGAAATTTGAAAAACCGAAACCTGTCCCATGATTTTATTGTTAATATGAATACAACAAGGTATGAGGGAACCGCTAGAATGAAAATTTTATTTTTAGGATTTGGACAAAGTCCCTTTAACTTATATTTAACTAGTTACCTTGTTGTACTGACTACTTTGAGTTTAGATTGTTTGCAGACCATTCAATATTTTCATACTTTTGATGAGAGTCAAAAGGAAATAGATTCAAATTAAGTTAATGAGCAATTAAATGCAGTTCAAAATGGTGTAATGCTAATAAACTCACTATTAATTTAAAGAAAACTAATTATATGATTATCCAAAGCAAAATACAGGTTACCTTGTTGTACTGACTACTTTGAGTTTAGATTGTTTGCAGAAGATTCAATATTTTCATAATTTTGATGAGAGTCAAAAGGAAATAGATTCAAATTAAGTTAATGAGCGATTAAATGCAGTTCAAAATGGTGTAATGCTAATAAACTCACTATTAATTTAAAGAAAACTATATGATTATATGATTATCCAAAGCAAAATACAGGTAATGAATGAAAACGGTGTCCTTAACTGTCTGGTACAGATATTAATCATGTTAATGTTGTAATTGTGGCATCTTGTCTAGGAGTTGAAATTGATAGTATACATTGATTTGGAAAAATCACATTGACTTTGTAAATAAGTGTGTTCGTAGAAAAGTGCGTTAGCTATTTAAATTGAGATATTTTGTGCCTCAGTATATTCTTGTGCTTTTGTATGAATCATGTATACAACTTCAAATTCTCTAGGGAATTGAGGTATGGGGAAGCAGTTCTAAATCTCACTTGTATTCATTTAGCTCAACAAATGGCTATGCGAGCTATTATTTCAATTTCAATTTTATTTCCAATGATATAAAAACATCAACATTACGAAAAAATCAAGTGAACAATTAATATCACATTATTACATAGATCTATACGGCGGGGTAAGATCAATACTATATAATAGTATGATTAATAAAATAAAAGTCCACAAAGCTTGAAGAAAGGCTAGCCCGTTGTAAGTATACTTTGATAATTATTACATTTTCATTATTGGGAAAATCCTCGAAACCACTGTTTAAACAATTGGGGATGTAAGATGATTTTAGTTTGCATGAACTTGCAGTTTCAACATTTGTATATGATTTGTACTTTATCACACTCATTATTAGAATATTGTCAGATGTTACACCATACTTATGAAACAAGACTTTGTTGGACCAAAGCTTTGGAATAGCTTACCCCAGAAGATTAAAGAACAAAAAACAAGATATTCATTTCATAAGACCCTCACAATTTATTTGTTGAACAAATACATCTTTTGCATAAGTTATTATTTAATTTCAAGAATTATTTATATCAGCTTTTGTAATACTGGATAATAAAGAGAACCGATCTCGACAAACACCTGTGCTAACTTTCGGTTCTCTACCCATCAGAGCCTAAGGCCCACATATTTGTGGTTTGGTAGTCCTACACTTAAACAAGAAGAAGACTAGTTATGTGTAGTGTACAGAAAGAAAGAGCATAAATTCCTCTATTTTTAGATTCATATTTTGTTAATCTACCTGCTTTAGTTATTTTTTAATGATTTTTTTTATTATTGCGTAAATCACTATAATTTAGAAAAATCCTTAAATTGGCAACACATTGTAATATTTTAAAAACAGATATTGGCGTTCAAATTGGCAACTTTGCAGCAAAGTCACTTCATATATTTTGTCTTAAATGGTCATTACTAAATATTTTCCACCTATTTTTTTGTCATTGGTCGGTCAACAAAATTTAGGAGTTGCCAATTTGTAGAGGAAAACAATGATCAGATTTGCCTTAAAATAGCTCTCGTCCTTGATGGGTTAACAACAATTTTAATTTTTGTATAAATATAAAATAATAGTTTACAGTTCGTATTTTAATAATTTGCCTTGGATGTATGTTTTAATGTACATACGATATTGTTTTTGTTGTTGTTAATACACTTCAAACTTCAAAGATGGGACATATTATGGCCCCACAAGGGTACACCCACCTAGAACCCACTTAATGAAACCATATGGGGCCATCTGGGTGCCCAGATAATGAAACCATATGGGCAGCCCATAATGCTGGTTCCATAATCGATCCCCACGCTATCCCCATTGCTGTCGGGAAATTCATGATCGATTATGAACAATTGTAAGTGAATGTAAATTTCTTTCTTTCTTTTTGTAATTAATTCTTTTGAAAGCATTGTTATCATGTCCTTGTTGTTGAATATAATTCATAAACATGTAAATAACAATTGTATATTGTGTTATGAATTTGATTTGAAGGCTAATCATTTCAGAATCAACTCTCTGCAAATACTAACCACTAAAAACCCGCATACCTAGAAGATGTGTATATATATGGAACCGATTACATAAAATGTTCGTAGGAAAGGTAGGATGTTAGAATGATAGGCTTAGGATGATAGGCTTAGGATGATAGGACTAGGTTAGCAGGCATAGGATTACAGAATTAGGATTACGTTAGGGACGTGAATAAGTAGAATGAAGCTCCACCACAAGTGCGCCATATTTCATTTTTGTGATATGGATTGACTTTCTGTTTTTTTTTAAATGGATTGACTTTCTTTTTTTTTAAAGAAGAAATTGTTTTTATCACATACAGATATTTTATAAAAACAGAAAAGTAGTAAATTGCAATAAGATTTATGCAGTAAAATTACAGGAGTTCTCGAGACTCTGCTGCAAGTACATTTCTGTTTTTTAAAGAAGAAATTGTATTTATCACACACAGATTGTCTGTTAAAAACAGATAAGTAGTAAATTGCGAAAAGAAGTATGCAGTAAACTTACAGGACATCTCGAGACTCTGCTGCAAAGCACTTTTCTGTATTTTTACTGAGAAATTTTCTAACAGTGCAGGTTAATTAAAGAATTTGCATTCGAATTAGCTGAGCCATTAACTTGCATTTTCAATAAATGCATCTACGATGGGATTTTCCCTGATATTTGGAAAACAGCAGCAATCACCCCCGTCCCAAAGGAAAAAAACATTAACTCCTTTGATCAATTGAGACCCATCTCTCTCACCCCAATATTTGCGAGAGTATTGGAATCGTTCATTGCAAAATGGGTAGTTGATGACATTGTTGAATATGTTGATAAGAAGCAATTTGGAAATGTGAAAGGATCTTCGACTACACATTACTTGGTTGATCTTTTAAATTTTGTGCTGCATGGTCTTGACAAACCTGGGCACTATGCATCCTTAACCACTATAGATTTTACTAAAGCGTTCGACCGGGTAAACCCTAATATTGTAATTAAGAAACTGATTGATTTGGGTGTCAGAAGATTCATTATACCAATCATTTGTAGTTTTCTCAGTAATAGCACTCAGTGTACTAAAATTGGTGGCAACAACTCACCCTTGTTGCAAACAACATGTGGAGTGCCGCAAGGCACTAAACTAGGCCCAATTTTATTGTTGGTACTTGTTAATGATGCAGCGGATGAATCTGAACATAGATGGAAATATGTTGACGATTTGACGCTTGGAGAAGTGATTAAACGAAACCAGCCTACTACTCTTCAAGATAGTCTGGATAATATCTCATATTGGTGCCAACAAAATGATGTATTGCCTAAACCTACCAAATGTAACCTACTCTGTATAAATTTCCTCCGACAGATGAACCCACGCACTGATATAACATTGAATGAAATTCCATTGAATGTTGTTTCTCACTTTAAGTTGTTAGGAGTCACAATTCAAAATGATTTGAAGTGGAACTTGCATGTTCAAGAAATAGTTTCTAAAGCATCCCGAATATTATATACTCTCTGTATTCTTAGGAGGTCAAAAACACCTATTACGGATATGGTGACCGTCTATACATGCTACATTAG